>JAVCKT010026212.1:19935-35815 GCA_032273925.1 Rhynchotus rufescens
AAAAATAAAACCAAGTTTAAAAAAAAAAAAAAAAAAGCATGCCCGAAGGGATATAAAAAAAAAAAAATCCCACACAGCCATTCTAATATCATTTTACATTATAACACTTCTTGTGGGTCAGTGCTAAAAATTTAGAGGGAAATTTCGAAGTTGTCATAGGTTTGCTTTGAACTATCCACTGGGATGTAGCTGAAGATGGTGTCTCTCCAGATCTGTTAGTGGTTAAAGGGAATCCATAAGTTATCTCATTGTCAGAAAAACTTTTCACTCCTTTGGAGTAATTTCTACAGAAATGTCATTTCAACAGTAAATTGAATGTGGTTTGTACAACATGCCTAACATTAAGTTTATTGATAATCAGCAAATTATGAACCAGTGGAGGCTTTTCGTGCCAAAATCTATTTTTTTCTAGAAGAGGCAGACTTAAAGATATGCGTGTGGCTCTGTGCCTGGCTGAATCATGCATGAATTTGTGTGCTTGCTTAAATAGAGGAGGTGTTGACATGAACCTGAGCTTAATGTCACTGAGTCTCTCTCTTTCCCTTGCAGAGAAGGGAGCTGATTTAGGGAGCTCTGAGTTTGTTTTTACTCTGAATTGGGAAATTCCATCAAACAAAATTTTCAAACAAATTATACACTTTTTTTTTCTTCCCTGCTTTATTGCTCCCAGTGATTTTTGAATCAGTTGGCTGAGGAATGTTCCCATTTGGTGGCCACGGAGGAAGGTCCACAGCCCAGATCCATGAGCAGAGCCTTTAGGGACAGGCAGTGTGAGGAGCTTTGCAAGGATATAAAGCGGCCTGGGAGTCAGGACATTCATCAGCAGCTTTTGGAAAAGGGTGGATATTCTGAGCTTGCCATCCCTTGTGTCTTCACTCCTGATAGCCCCGAGACTGAAATACATAGTCTTCATGCTAGTAATGGTGCTATGCATTTAGGAATCAGTGGTGGGTAATGCGACCTTTTAAATATTAAATGGCACTATATTCCTTTCTCTTTTTTTAAAACATAGGTTGTTTATTAAGATTCTGATGTAGTTAAATGAAATTTGATTAAAATGGATTAGCTTTTCCCCCTTCTACATTGCAGTGGAGAAGAATGTCATGTACACCAGAGTAATTGAAAGAAGTTTATCGATATTCTTCTTAAATTTTATCTTCTAATACAGTTTCTCCTTTCCTAAGTTTATTAAAATAATATTTTCCTGTAGTAGCACTGCTAATTTAATATCTGCCTTGAAACTGCTCATTTAAAAAAAAAAAAAAAAGAGAGAGATAATGTCTTGCTGGGAGAAGCTGACAGCTCCAAGTATGTTTTGTGAAGTTTTTACATCATATTTCTTTAAAATGTGTTTGGATTGTCCATCCTTGACAATAATAATAAATTATTTCCATGGAAACTCCGTGGAGAAAGCAGCATTGATCTCATCGAGAGAGCGGCGCAGGTAGCAACGCTGCCGGCAGAAGGGATGACTTGTCAGTGCAAAGGACAGCCAGGCAGTTGTTAAGGTATTCAAACAAGAATAAATCTTTAGGTCTTGCCTGATTGTTTTCAGAGCTTGTAGGGGAAAAAAAGATGTAGGAAGCAGCGGCAGCAATTAAGTCTTTAATGACCTGGGAAGCCCAAGTCTTTCGGGATGCTGCAGCGCAGGGATAGCGCTCGCTGCTGGAGCTGGGAACAGGAGCCGCGCGGGCACCGGGAGTCTCGGGCACTGCTTTTCTAATGAGAGAATAAGGAGCTGGCTTTGGTAATAAGATATCACAGTCGTGGCAGGGAACTATATTTAAGCTTTCAGACAATTGGTTTGCATTGTGCTGGTGGAAAGCAGGGGTGAGCAGCAGTGTTAAGGTGATCACAGATGGATTGCTGCTAATTCCTGCCAGGCCCTCGTGGTGGTGCAGGACATCTCGAAGCGGTGCAGAAAAGGATGTAGATTCTGTGAGATTCGCTTTCAGCTGGCCTTGAGATGCCAAGCGAGGGACCCTGCTCCAGCACACTGGCCAGAGGTAAAAAAGTGTATAAATATAAAAATGGATATATATGTATTTCTGCATTGGGGGAAAAAAAAAGAGGTCTTTATAGAGTTTTTCATGCTGTGTGTCTAGTGTAGGCCATGGGGAGGTCTTCCTAGTCTTCTTGCAGCAGCAATCCTTGTCTGATAGGAATTAGTTCTTAGATGCAAACTTAGATTCTCATTTTTAAGGAGTCCTTCAAACATGAAGTCTTAGTAGAAGAATTTTAGGAGCAATTTATTCTTCTAACAGATGGCTTGAGAAGTCCCTGTTCTGAGGTGATCTTTCCCAAGGCAGTGATCTTTCCCTTTTGGGTTGGAGGAAAGCTAGACCAAAAGTGCAGAAAGAAAACGAATCAAGGGGAGCTGTTATTACTGCACTTGAGCCATTCTGCTCAAAAAGGCTGTGCTGGGCAAGGGGAGTAGTGCTAAAGCTGTGGGCAGTGGCCTGGGAATTGCAAAAGAGCCAGCTGGGACTTTCTGAGAAAACACTTGTTGCTGGAAACAGCCCAAACCAAACCTGGTAGGGAAGCTAACATCAGTTTTGAGAAAACTGTTTCAGGAAGAGTTCTCAGGTTTCAGATAAGAAGCCCTGGTCAAAACCAGAAGAGGGTTGGGTTGGAAAAAGCAGGAGGGGGTGATCTTCTTTCACAAATAGTTATTTAGGAGAAGTACAAGGCTAGAGGAGCTTGATGTTTTCTAGGTCATTGATGTGGGATGCAGGAAACTTAGCTCCCTTCCCGGCTTTGCATCACGCACCGCCCATGTCGGCGCCTTCACGGTGCAGAGGAGGAATTTTTTTGTACTGCTGTGTTTGTTTTCCAACCAAGTGCTTAAGAAGATCGGTCATGAGATAGCGAAAGAGGTTTGCAGATCACCTAAAGAAAACTGTAACCGCCAAAACACTCTTTATATGGAAGGCTAATAATGTTGTGAATATCCTAAAATAATTACATTAGAAACAGGAAAAACATGAGCACATGTGGCTTGAGCCAAAGATGGAATTCTGCTGATGCTCAGCGTGGTGGTCCTGTGGGCAGGCAACACACACAAGCAATTGCCCAAGGCAACAACATTCTTTATTAGATTGATTAAGCACCAGGTTTACTTAGTGTCGTTAGTAATGGATGCCAGATTTCTGCTTTGCCTATGGTAATAGAAACCAGCCCCGAGGAAGGAGTGTTGCTGCGTGCACTCGTCCTGCTGGAGCTGTGGAATTTTCACACCTACCTTGCTTTAATGTGGAAACATAACCACAAATGCCCCTCGTCCAGGGCGTGCTGTGGGATTTGTAGTTCTTTCCATGTAAAATGGAGAGTTGTGTGAATTTAGGCAAAAAAAAAAAAAAAAAAAAAGGAAATATGTCTCTTTTGTCTTGATTTTTTTTTTTTCTTTTTTGGATTATTATCTGTGATTTCATCAAGGTGAGTTGTTCTAGAGAAAAAGGTAACAGAGAAAGTACACCTGTTTCTTTTAGGTAGAGGCATGGAAAACAGTCTTGTGACAGCATGGTTTGCAAAGGAAAAATAGTGTTGGATGTGATATTGCATATACAGAGCTGCATTCAATACATTAGCTGAAAATACAATCTATGCAGAGAATTCACACACCAGACCTGTGCCTACCTCAGAGTCACAGAGTTACAACAACTTCATCACTACAGCCTAAAAGCAGTGGGAATGCATCAAATACATCTTAACTAGGTATAGATCTAAGGCTGCTGAGGAAAGCGTGAATCTTTCCATTGACTTTCCATTGTCATCTGTGCTCTGGAGCAGATTCATGTGACAAAAAACTGCTTAAAAGGTTTTCTTTGAAAGCAAGTCAGACTCAAACTGCTAAATCATTTAAGTGCTCTTGAAAATGTATCTGTGTGAAGTCTCTGTCCCTCTGTATACCAACAATGCTGGCATTTTCTTACAAAGATTTACTGTTGGACTCATTTTTAAAATATACGTAGTTACATAAAATTGATGAATTCTTAGAAAGTTAACTAATATCTGCCCTCTTTCACTACTGTTTGTTAACATAAACGTTATCACACAGCTTAGACTCTTCATTATTGCATCCCGTCTAATAGAGAAGATGCAACATATTTTATCAATAAAAACAGTACTTTAAATTTATGTAGTCAATCAAGATCTCATGTCCCTGTAGTTAGCTCGTTAAGTTTCTATTTCCAATAGTTATAATGCAAATGCAATTAGATATCTCTTATGCATACAGTTTTCACTATAGTCAAATAGTATTAAGTAAGAATTATCTGTAGTTTGAGAGCACTCTGTTAAAACCTAGGATTGAAAATGAATTGTAGAAATCACCTTCATATGCACTCTTTTATTACTGGAATTATTTGCAGAGAGTAGTATGTATGTGTATACAAATATATATGTACATATATATTAGAATCTTTTCAAAAGAGCAGTAATCTATTGCTTCCATAATGATGTAATGCTTTTGATCTAGACAGGTGGACAAAACTGAGTAGAAAGATTATTATAAAGTTTAATAATTTACATCCAGTAACCAAATTGAAAGAAAGTAGAGACACAAAACTATTAATTATTTAGAGATGGAAATAATAAATCAAGAAACTAACAAGTATCATGAGAATAAATATGTATATCTTATAGTCTTACATTATTCATTTTGTATATTTACTGTAGACTTACTTCTAGAGTTCAGGAGACTTTTGACCATTTTTAAAATACTGTCATGTCTTGAACTATAAAGTGTTTCATGTATTCATGTTTTGGATCCCTATTTGCCTTCCTTTAACTAAATTCAGTAGACTTTTCAAAAAGGGTAAGGAACATACAGAGATGCCTGTAGAGTTCTACTCTTGTGAGCTAGTGATATGCAGGACAGAGGTATAAGACAGCTTTCTCTTCTTGAAGAATAGGTTTTGCAGCCAGTCTGTCAACACACTGTGGGAAGCAATCTCATTGTAATCTCAAATCAAAAATGCTCCAAAATCTAAAATTTTCTCAAAATTTTAGATCAGATGAGGCCATTTTTTCTCCTGTACTGCACTGAAGTTGTCTCTGGTTGGATTTGGGAACTACGTTGTCTAAAGGCCTCTGCCTCTGGGAAGGTAAGAGTTCCTCTGTATGGGGATGGGTGAATGGGACAAAGCATAGGAGCATTCACATGATGCTATTTGAAATGCTCACCAGAGTTTTAAATGCTTGCTGAATTAAATCAGTCCAAATCGGCTATATCACAAACAAAAATCTTGGCTTGGTTTGGTGGGAAGGAAATCCTGCCTTTAAGATTTGGGAGCTCTTAATTATTATCTGTTAACCAGTCAAAAGTGCTCATTGTATCTTCATTTTCTTGCTTGACCAAGTTCTTGCTTTACAAGGGATAATGCTTAAGTATTTCAATTGAAGAAATTGGTAGTTTGCTCTAATACAATCAGGACTAGATTTGAACAGCCCGTCATGGTGCATAAGAAACTTTCAAGAAATCCATTGCCTACTGAAGCCAATGACAGCTTTGTCACTGATTTCAGTTGTGCCAGAATTTTACCCATTATGTTTCTTTGCTGTTAATACTGCTTTCATTTTAAGTAGAATATTTAAATATTTGCTCTTTCCTTTAATGACAGACATTTTGTGTGGCGAAAATTGGATGCTATTTTGTGTATTGCAAATGATTGTGCTAAGGATGCAGAAAAGTCTTTATAAATATCAACTAAAAGTCTTTAGAAATTTCAACTAAGAAGAAGCATTCTCTTCTTAGTTATACATTTTATCAGGATATAGGAAGAAAGCAAATCAGATACTTGTTCCAAATTCTAAAAAAAAAAAGTAAAGAAGATTCTTTTATCAGCATACATGAAAATGAGTTCATTTCATTTGCCTGTTTCTGAACATAACATCTATAGAGCTCTAATTTCTACAGAAACATATCTTACTTTCTATGACTGACTATTTCTTTAAGTACCATTATAATCAATTGAACTTTACTATAATGGATATGATGCCAAATTGTGACTAAGAAAATAAGATTTTCAGAAGTCCAGATAATTTCAAGATGTGAATAAATTTCTAACAAAAAAATCAAACAGGAATGCACATACGTGTGGGAGATTATATTGGCTTAATTCTGACAAGAGCTGCCAGTTTTGCACTGCCTGTGCTAGTTTGAATGTCAACTGAGCGAAAAGCACTGACGGCCACATGGACATCAACACAGAGTTATCAGAAAAAGGCAAGAATTTTTGGCACAAAAAAAAAAAATTAAAAAAAAAAAAAAAAGGAGGAAGAAAGTGCAGGGCCACAGTGCTAAAGAGGGAGGACGGGAGATTTTCTGCTTTTCCACAAAAAAAAAAAAGAGAATTTTGTTTGGGAGTATATTGTGTTGAAATTTGGTCAACTAATTTTAAGTAGGCCTGCTACATTTATATTTTATTGGAGCATATATGTGTGTGTATGTGCTTTTGGTGCACATAGCTCTGTGCCTGCATGCATAGATGGATGGTTTCATGCTTTCTAGCTCTCTGTGATTAGTCAGCTAGAGGATCACTCGTTAATATATTTGCTCTTATTTCATCAGGTATTATTTTCTCAGGTGGATGGTTTTATAGCTATTTAATGAAAAAATTAGAAGACAACCATAAAGGTTTATGGTACACCAAATTCTGTCAATCCCTTTCTCTTTTTAGGAGAGTTTCACTTATTTGGGGTAGGCCTAGATAGCACAAAGCTGAGTCATGCTTTAAATATATTTATTTGGAAGCATGTAGGCATCACTTGAAATGGGAGCATGAGCTGACTCCTCTAGAGATAAGAATGCTACACTTTGGATAGACCAATTAGTACTGTTGAGAAAACACCAGTAGGGCTGTGTAGATGACCTATAAAAGCTCTAGTGAGGCAAGTATCCTGTGTCCGTCTGAGAGCATTTAATTCCTATTAAAGTCAGGGCTAGGTGAGGAGCCAAGAGTCTGAACAGCCAGCTCCAATTTACTGTTTGAACGTTCTGTAAGCATTTGGAAACAGAAGACATTTTGTAGCTTTATGATATCATAATTTAGATTGATGAGTACTATATAGACTACTAAACCATGCAGAAGATTTTATGAGAACACAAGAAAGAGCATATGTTTCTGTAACAAACCAAATACAATATGCATGTGTAACACACATACACACATATGTTGGAACAGAATCCAGGTAAAATGTATTTTATGCACATTGTAGTTGAGTTCTTACGTGTATCTGTAAGAACAAAATAGGTACTAGTCCAATGGACAACTATGCATCTCTATTTTATGCTCTCTCATTCTTACAAATTCCCACCTATTACAGATATTTGAATTCTCTTCTCATTTCAGCCAGAGTGATAAAGATGGGAACTTCTAAGTTCACTTACCTGTTGTCAATTACTGATGCCTCATTACACAAATCACTTGGAAAGCTGATGAGGTTTTATCTAACATAGAGGCCAGGTCAATCAATCGTCATCAGACCTGTGGATCTTCAATGGACATTGAAAGGTTAACCCAGTACTTCAGGGCCTCCATCATGTCAGCAAAAATTAGCAAGAAGGTGGCCAAGCTGTCAATAGAGTGCCGAGACAATTAGTTAATGATTAGAATGGTAGCACTTGGGGAATTGATAACAAAATGAGCCATCTTGGGTGCATTTGCATGCATTTAGAAAATCTATACAACATGGTGGGAAGGAAGGGAGGTTTTGCATGTGCTGCCGTAAGGTGTGCCCTAAAGCAGAATTGTGTATGTCTGAGTGTTTCGTAGGCCTAGCTGAGCTAAATTAAGTCCCTCTATCAAAAAGCCTGTACGTTTCAGCTTATCGGAGTCAGGTACTTGGCTGCACTGAGCTACTTAGTAACAAGCATTAGCAATAACTCTGCTGCCCTGTCATCATAACCCCATTTTCAGCTAAATGATTATGGATTTGATATGTTTTACAGTAAGCACTGGTCCTACCAGTTGTGATTAAACCTACAGCCTGTTAAATTAGGGACAATTTAAAATTAAATACTTTCACCTGTTTAGGATTTCACCATTTAATTTTATTTTTGACTTCTCTTGCTTTATAAGAATATTTCGTGAGGTTTCCCATTGAAACTGGCTTTTCTTTTCTATATCCCTTGTTGGAACATGAAATCCTCTGTATATCTCAGCCAGGGGTCCTGTTCGTGTTGTCTGAGACATCTCAACTAGTTTAGGCTTGAAAAAATAGTGCTAGGAATTGTGTGCGTAATTACAATGACAAGTGGGTTTTGATTGTTTCAAGGTTGTCTTTATCTTTGTGCAGTCCAACCACATTTTTGGTGCTCGTGACCATGTTTAAAAATATGCTCAAATGTTCTGCAATTGAAGTATTGCAGAGATTTATCTTAGGCTATTAGGTGTCTCTCTAGCTTTGATAGAAGACTACTGTAGGCTCTATATCTGAATTGCATTGTCCACCATTATAAACACCCCCTTAATAAGAGACATCCACTCAGTGTCTAACAAAAGAATTCCTTGGATTCTGAGAACAGCCTTAAGAAGATGTAACATATATACTATAGGTTATCTTGTGACCCAATTGCCTTCCTATTGATGTGCTGATACTTGGATTTATGTCTCTGAGTGCTTTGACATACAAGTATCCAATTATATTCAATTTAGATTCAGGTGGCAAAGACCTTCACTTTTATTTAGCAAGCATAGATTTTGTAAGTTTTAAAGAAAATGTCTTGAAGAGAAAGTGAACATTTTTAGATGGCTGGCTCCAGCTTTATGACATCTACCCCTATGACCTTCCCCAAGCCCTAAAAATGTAAGTTATGATCATATTTATATGAGAGGTAGTGAGAGAGGGGCATAAGATGACCAAGTGGTGGTTTCTGCAACAGTGAAAATGAGACATTATAGTCCCTAGCATCTGTTCAGTTTTCAGCCCTACATTTTATAAACAAAAAAGGCATCTCCTTCCCTCCTGTGCGCAATAAAGGGGATGAAAATGTGCTTTAAAGACATCCGCATTTGAATTGTCCCATTTGAAGCAGAAAGCCTAATTGTCTGGAATATTAGTCCTCCACGCCATTGTGATGAGCCTTTATGAGTATCTCCCTCCAAGTGTATTGAAAAACTCAAGTGTGCTTGACACTGAGTGCTAATGTTTCTCTTTACACGTTGATGTTACCGTCACAAAAATGTGTCATGCCTTAGAGCTGTAACTTCCAAAGCAATTACACACAGGAAATCTTTGGGACTGAGCGAAAATAAAAATATCGTGCCCAGTAAACACTGTTTCATTACCAGGCTTGTGATCACTGTGGCTGTGTTTAAGCCAATGTTGTGATTTCTTTATCCTTGCTTTACTACAATTCAGAGAGTTTACTTTCTATGCAGTAAGTCCAGGTTTTAATATGTAACGGGGCAGATTCCACGTGATTACAGCTGGAGTTATTCAGCTATGATCAATTGAGCTGAATAGGCAAGAGCAAGCTTTTGCCCATAATGTCATTGTAACAGTCACAAAAAAAAAAAAAAAGACAATTTTTCCATAAAACCTTGCAAACCCACACTACTGGATTGCACTCCTGTTACCCAGATTAATGGAACCAGCCACTCCTTTTCACCTGTTCTTCACATACCACAGAGGGAGGCTGCTGCTCCTGGGATGTGTGACACATCCCTCTCTGACCTCCAAACTTCCAGAAAGGCCAAATTTCCTTGATGAAGCTTTTCTTCTTGGCATGTTTTTGCAATGCTGCCCTCACTTTAAAGCCACCATATAGATTCTTTACGGGTAGTTTGTAGTTCCCTAAAAAATTCCACACGAGCTGTTGAGCTGTTGCAACTATTGCCTTTCTTGTTTCTCATTTCTTTTATGTGCTTTGATCAGAAGCTTTGCTGAAATGTATTGGTGTTGGGCCAAGGAAGTTTTCTTTTTCGTCTCATGCCAGCTACACTAAAGCATGTTTCTGAGTAGAAGAATGGGCCATGCTGGGAGTCCTGCTTGGGGAATGTAAACACTGTTGTGGTCAGTATATTAAGAAATATCTGTAATTTTAAGACAGAAAATGTATCTAGAAGGGAAGAAATGCCCTTAGTAAAACAACATTCTGAGGATTTCAGCTGAAATATTCATTAACATTTATTTAACCATCAATCTTGAGATAGTTTTCATATAAAAATTATAAATGCCTTTGGCCATTTCTGCCTAGTTTTCTCTAGAAATAAACACAAAAAAAAAAAAAGAGGAAAAGGCCACCTTCATGTCATGTTATTTGGCCACTAGATCAAATATAAAAATTGTTCCCACGAGCTCTATAGTCTAAGAAGACCCACAAGCTTCATGTACATTTGGGTAAAAACAGCACCTCTGAACTGTTTGAAGTTGTACACTTCACCACAGTTTATTTTATTCAAAAGAGAAGTCTAGGATGATGTTTATAAGGGTTTGCAGTTTCACCATGGTTTTGATCAGAAACAGATGGTGTATCTGAAACAATTAGGAAAGCTTTTGTTTAGAAGCAGCCCACACATAACAGTGTTTGATGGAGACATCGTAACATTCAGAGTTCAGGAGAGAAACTCATAAATCCATTTAAAATGTGGTGTGCTGGAACCTGGCAGGTGTCAACTGGCATTTCTTCTGTGTCAGCTCCCAGTCCTCGTCCCTTCAGAAGAACAGTCATTTTTTTACAGACTAACCAGAACTTCACCCATTCCTAAGGACACTTCCACAGAAGAGGGACCTGCCCTCACGTAGCCATAATGCCATTTCTGTTGCTCAGAGATGACCCTGCAGAATAGCTTCTGCTAAAGGCTCCTTCCACTAGAACTTTAGCTAATACACTACTGAACCAGGCCCATATGTGAGGTCTTTACTCCAAATAACACCATGCAATGAGATTGTGGGGTTAGATTTTTTTCCTTTTACGTTGTGTACATCCTCCTCAAGAATTATTTTTCTCAAGATCTTGTTACTGAATCAGCATTTTCCTACTAGAAGGCAAGAAGCTGTGGGTTACTGGGGAGGAAAAAGAAAGTATCCAGAATATTTAATATGAGAGTCCACTCTCCATGCTTGGAGGGATGATAAAAACATAGACATGCAGCTGTGAGGTTGGTGGAATTAGGAAAATACCACCTGTGAAGATTCATGAAGGTTCTTGGTGACCACATTCCAATGAAATGTACTATGATATATTTTCTCCTCAAGGGTGATGTTTACTAGAGAGCTCTGTGTGGTGATGCTTAAAGGATTCAGAAAAAGAAATGATCTTATGCCTAAATTCAATGTAAGCCAATAATGCTTATGCATGGTTTTATGCATCTGTGTATTTGCACATATGTTCAGTGTAGTTTTTTTAATAGATTTTAAAGGAAGTCCAAACATGACCATCTGATTACTTAGTAATATTGCCTTCCTAATAGATACTATGGAATATAATTTACTGAGCACTTAGCTTTGGGGTAGACCTTGTCTCCATCTCCCAAAGAAGATACAACATTATTTCAGTAGAAGCAGAATTAGACGCAGAATGGAAATGCTGGAGAACCCCACTATACATGCACAAAGCTGAATGTCTTGAGCTAAATAAGTCTGCACAAACTGCCATTTTCATTAAACCCTCTTTCTGTGCTCCACTTCTCATGTGATGAAGCCATATACTATAATGGACCGTAGTTCACAAAGTGCACATTTAAGCTGTATAAGATGCTTGGGTATGTAGCATACAGTGCCATGAGGCTAACATATAAATCAAGCCCGTATATAAACCTATTTTCACACAAGAGGCCCAGATATCTTCCTCCTAACTTTAGGCACTTAACTAAGGTACTTAAGAATACACTTCTCTGTGGCTCTCCAGGTAGTCAATGGAGCGAGAGAGGCACCTTCAGAAGGCAATTTAGCCTGTGGATGATCTGAATTGTCCTTATGAGATTCCTGTTTTCCTCCAGCACCTATTTAGGTATTTGAAAGGTAACAAAGCTTTTATGGTAGGTACTTCAGTTAGCTGCCTAGTGTAGGGGAGATAAATCTTGGCCAAGGAGATTGTGCGGGGGAAGAAATTGCTTATGCTTCGCTGTTGCTGTGATTTCTCTGAGGTTATGAACGTCCACACAGGAATCTGACTGATATATCAGGAAATCTTTTGAAGTTTTCTTCTTTAAACCCTTGTAACATAGTCTTGGCTGTTTTAAACAGTATTAATATTGCTATATACATTGATACGAACTGGTTCCTTAAAATGTCATACTGTTCTTCAGCGGATCAGTTCTCTAAATCTGGTTATTTGACTCAAAGGCAACAAATAATGGTCTTAAAACCATTATTTAAAACCATGTAGCCATTTGGGTTTATAGTAAAATTTCCCATAATTTCCTGCAACAGCATATAATGGGTATAAAAATCAACAAAACAAACAAAAAAAAGGCTCTAACTAGCACTAAATTTGTTCTCTGCCAAAGTAAACATTATTGCTGATTCTGCTCAAAAAGAAAAGCCATCCTAGCATGAGCAATTGCTGTTTCCTTCCTGCATGGATTGGGAATATATCAATCTGGCAGTAACGATATCGATAAGTTAGTAGAAATTCATTTTCCCAGCACCTAACATAACTTCCTGTGGACTGGATAGCATTATTTTTTTTCAAGCATGTGAGTATTAATTCTTGACTCTAAGTTCATTTTGAATTGCTCTGCTTTTCTGCCAGGTTCTCCCATCAGTGCCAGGGGAATGTGTATTACACTTCTCCCTGTGCAGTGGTGTTGCTCATTATTAAGGAGCAGCTGCAGGCTACCCTAGATGTGACTCAAATTTAGGTAGGAGCAAAGGAACTTACAGAGGATGAGACCAATTCCACTCACTTCCACAGACTGAATTTAGCAGTGATCAGAACCAGATGCTTCACAAGAGGGTGCAAGTAACTCCCTTATAAATAACATGGATATAGTCTATTCACTGAGGAAAGTTGTTTCCTTTTTCTGAGGAGGTTAAGCGCCTTTTAAAGCACTTAATTTTCTCTAATTGAATCAAGAGTCTTAGAATGCAAGTTTAATCCTTATTTGTCCCTTGCTAAACTTTTGTCCTCAATAAATGTCTTGTGGCTTACAGCATCAGCAATTAATTTGTGCATTCTGCAACAAGTCTGATGAAATATCTGTTGTCCTTCATTTGCACAGAACATCCCTTCTCCTTATGTGAAAGAGTGAAACTTCAAATTTTGTCTAATTCGGGATATATTTTTCTTTTGTTTCATTCTACTTTTCCAATGGCATCTTCAGAAACTGAGAGGTAGTAAGTCATTTTAATATCACAGACCTAACGGACATTCAGATGATTTTGAATAAAAGGCAGATAATTAAATAAGTCATTAGCATTATTACTGAATGGATCACTTTGCAGCCAGCCTCAAATATACCTTCAGCATTTGAAAGGACTGATGCATTTTTGACGTGAAATCTACTGCAATATCCCTACTCATTCCCAAAATTCAATGTAAAAAATGTATTTCCTTGTTTTCCTATTGATCACACTTTTCTGAAACACTTGTGTTTTGGGTGAAGGTCTTCTGTGCTCAGTCTTGACAGGAAAATTAAAGATCTGAAAACAATCAAGGCTACAAAAAAAAATTCAGTTAGATTAAATCAAAGGCGATTATTTATATATGGTTTTATCCTATAACATGCTTTGAGTTGCGTAATTGTACCTTGGCCTGTGAGACTGTGGAATTGCAAGTAGCAGATGACAGACATGAAACCAGTTATTCCTCTAGCTACAAATTAAGGAATAGAATAGGGAGTAATACAAGTGAAATTAGTAATTGATTTCAGCTCTGGAGCAATAGATCTGACTCTAGCACAGAACTTCTGCCAAAAAATTGAAACAAGATATTTTTTAAGGCTGGAAAAATGTCCGTAAGATACTGTAGTTTACTTTATCGTTGTTTGTATATTTGCATTAAGGCTGTTCCCAGAGAGCCAATGAGTGACTAGGACCTTTCGTAGGACTAGTGGGGAAAAAAAAAAAAACCCTACAATCTAATGTCTAACTTTATGCGTTTAAGTAGTCCCTGTTGGCTTGTTTACATGAGAAGTGACAACAACTAAATAAATTCTAGATTTAGGAGAGTAGCACATAGCAATAGCTAGATGACTAAGACTGATGGAATATGTCCCCTTTTCTGCTTTGCCATATTAAGAGTGATTGTGAGTTTTTCCTTTTTTTTTTTTTTTTTTCCCCCACATAGCTGCTGCCTAAAAACCCATCCCAGCATATTTTCAAAAGTGATCTGGATTAAACAACAAAGGAGCTGTAGATCTTTGTCAAAAACCTCTTGGACTCTTCTACCTTGGAGGGAGGTTATAGTCCTGCACCCTAGTTCACATGTTGATGTGGCTGCGTCTCTTCCACAAAAATAACCTCAAAGAGATATCATCAAACTAATGTTCAGAAAGGTTGGTGAGAGCTGGGAAATCCTTTAGCCTCTTTCAGATTATGGATCTCTCCAGCCCAAATGAGTTATAAATTTGGATACTGTATAGCAGGCTAGTACTTTTCCAAGAATTAATTTGAAGATGTTATTACATGGGAGTATTTTGGAGATGCCCAGGAGCAGCTATTACATACCGTTTCCATTTGTGGGTTACATAAACCAACAATAGCGTTAGGAATATTTGGGCACTGGTACGCAGCCCAAATTAATCAACACTGTGGTCTGTGGTATAAGAGGAGTTTCTTTAGACACTAAAAACAATGAGGTTCAAAGAAGTCAGCACACTTGCATTTAAGGGAACACATCACAGAGTGAATTGGGTCATCTTAGGGAAATATAAAAGCATTATTCCTCAGAGATTTGAAAAAAAATACATAATTACTTCTTCCACCATGCATGATTCTTTTAAATAACCTTCATTTTTGTCCCTTGGAAATGAAAAGAGGTTTACATTAAAAAGGCATTTCCTCTGACTCTCTGTCCTTGAGCAGCACAAAATGTAAACTATACCCTTCCCTTCTTCCTTTGAAGAAAAAGGACTTGCAATCTTCTTCTGAGAACACGGTCCATTTAAATAAGGAGATGGAGTCCCATCTTTTCGATCAGCTTTCTTTGTTTGACTTGTCAGTAATAACACTTGAGCTGAAATTGTACAGGCGTCCTGCTAATTTAGTAATTATTGACACGGTGCTGGGCAAGAAATGATAGCAAACACAGGGAACTGTTAAGAAGAAATGAAATAAAAGATCTTCATATCATTGTTGAATAATGGTTGAGATCATTTTGTGCTCTAAGTAGGCCCAAGACACCTTTTTCCATTTTCTCGACACATTTATAATTTATGCCTTGTAATAGTTCCAAATATTTTTAGGACTCCGCACTTTGTTTGAGGATCCAGAAGAACTGAATGAGAATCACGAAGTGCACACACAGATGAGTGAGCAGAGTGACCTGCCGTAGCTTTTGATTTAAGAATGATCCCTCATTTCTTTATAGCCCCTTTTTTTTTCAATTTACATTTGTATTTAGAGCCGCCTTAGCTCTGGCTGAGATCAGTGTTGCCTGTGCAGTTGACCCCATTGCATGTGGCTGGACCCCGAGATTGCTTTTGGATTTTGCCCTGTAGATAACTGAGCGAAGCTGTCGTGATGTTCAAACAGCATTTCAGTGGCCTGGTGTGCCCAGGTTTTAGGATCGTTTTGAGGAAGGCTGAGAGCTTCCACCAAAGCGGTAGGGCACTCTGTTCTTCATATTGCAATAACTTAATCATGGAAGAGGTGGAAGGGAGACCATCCAGTACAATTTGCTTCACGCTTGCTGCATAAATAGGCTTGTTACTACTGAAGTTCCCTATGAGAGGAAATCATAGTATTGGCTTGTATATTCTTTATCTCTTTA
>JAVCKT010026212.1:35846-46759 GCA_032273925.1 Rhynchotus rufescens
CTCTCATTGGACCTTGTCAGAGTAACTTGCTAGGCCTAAAATTCTTAAAAGTTTTAAAAGACTTATTAAAACTGCCAGTACTTCTAAATGATATAGACTCTGCGAGCTCATGGTCTTTAGAAAAGGCCAGCCTATATGTGTCTCATCTAGGGATGAAAGATCTTTGTTCTTGTCGTGGATGTCACTTGCATAAATGCTTGGAGAGTTTTTTTCTCTTCCTTTGAATTTAAATTTGTAGCCTGGTTATTAACAGTAATGTGTAGTTTAGCTTAGCAGAGCTATTGCAATATTGAATCAGCTTGTGGAGACACTAAAAACATGCTAATGGGGTTTGGTGTAGGTATCAGAACTTCTCTGTTTCTAGCCTTGCAATGATTGTCTTCATTAGCTGGGCTCACCTGTTCTGCATCACAAGCGCGTTTGTGAACCTGAATAATGACAGAAGACTGACGGCTTCTTTTATAGAGAAAGCCATCACAGGGATAATATATTGGGGTAACCAGGCCTGATTATCAGCAGGCCTCATTATCCCTTGCTGAACTGCATATTTTAAAACAGTAGGCAGTTCAGAGCACACAGAAGGGATGATCTTTGAAATAAAATCCTCGAAAGAAGGAAACATAGTGATGTTTTAATAGCAAGATTATATCAATGTCAGAGCAAGGTATTAGGTTTCAGTGCAGTTGTGTATTGATTTATATGTGAACTAATATGAAAACTGTTCTTCACATATTTGTCCACATGCTGCTAATAGGATGAAACATTTGGGCTTCTGCAGCTTTAGGGAGAAAAATTGTGGGAAATTCAACCCACACATGATGACTGGCTAAAGAGGAGAGAAAAAACATATTAATTTGCAAACTAATGAGTGCTTCCCTTCCATGATTACTGCTGTGATGTAGCACAGGCCTGTATTACCTGTCCTGGAAGCTTCCTCCTTGCAGGAGAGGAAGGAGGATGCTGCAGTGACAGGAATAAAGCAGTAAAATTGTGTTACATCTTTGGGTGTCGCAGACTAATCTACATAGATTTCTTTGTGTGCACAAATTCTTTGGATATGAAACGAAATAATAAAGTGACAGATTTTGTTGCTGCTTGTTGCCTTTAGGCTACATCCTGCACATGGAAAACTGCATGAGCACCTTGGCTGCTGTGAACAGGAGCTCGGTATGTGGCTGACTCGAAATTTACCCTTTGGCTGATGAACCATGGATCATAATAGGTGATTTGTCATGAAATGAGATGTTTAAGTACAGTCCCTAATGAAAACATTGAAAGGATCTTTTTTTAAATGCACTTGTCCAGCCATTCTGAGATCTCTGCCTTCCTGCCTGTGCAAAGAAACAGAAAGTGAACATGATACCTTTTTGTGTCATTAGATAGTGTCTTCTGAATCGTTTTAGGTTTTTCCTTTCTTCTGCTTTTTCCCATAAGAATTTTTTCCCCCCCAAGGCGACAGCAATTCACCAACTTATGAAGCAGTTCAAGGAAGGAAGGAAGAAAATCCTGAAGAAAAATTCAGAACAAAAATAAAGAAAAAATACGTCTTTGTTCAAGCAAAAACCCTAAGAGGATTTGTTGTGTTTTATTGGTGTGTGTGGCATTATGTGCATATGAGTGTATGAGACAATTAGCATGATTTCTATTTCTTCCCACTCTCTTCCAAACCCTATTAGGATCTATATTTTTTAATTGTTCCAGTAGACTACAAACTTCACACAAGTGTTTCAGAATGATTTTTGTTTGTTTGTTTCATTTATGTGTTTTAAGTCCAATAAAATATTTAACAGCGCTTGGATACAAATTGGAAATGGCCTCATCATTGAATGGAAACAAAAGATGTAGCAAAGAATCATATTAAAGAGAAATTTGTATAATTTTCAGACAAAAACTGAAATGAAATCTGTTTACTAACCCACCAGCTGTCACTGCTACTTCTCGTTGCAATGTATTGCGCACACTGAGCTATATACTTGCAGTCACAGGCATTACTATAAGGTTTCTGCTGGGAAACTGAGCCTAATGCCTTTTCAACTTCTATTTGTTCTTTCAGAATGGGAAATTTAATTTTACTGCCATATATTTGCTGATTTGCTGCTCCATTTTTTCTCTTACATTTTAAAGCAGATTTTATTTAAAGCAAACGAACCAAAACTGGAGCCCAACACATCAAAAAAGTTATAACCAAGATAACAGTTCAGTACCAGTAGAACTTGAAAAATACTGTTGCAAAACATCTGTACCTAGTCTGATTTCCTTCACGATGTCGATCTTTGGAATTTGAGTCAAAAGAAATCTAACCTATATATTTACTACTTGTTTCCTGTCCAGATTTACTGCACAGCCCCAGGTTCGTTAACCTGCGAGAGACCCAAGACGCTGCTTGTGACCCACCACCTTTGTCTGCTAAAAGGGAACACCCAGGAAATGTTTAATTGTGGCAGAAAGAACGTAAGTACTAATTAAACAAAGTACTTAGAAACATATTCAGGTATTCTCTTAAAGACATGTCATGTTAAAACACAGAAGGGTTAGTGCCCAGTGTGCTGATATGATGAGTTAGTGGGAAAACCAGGTTTTAAATGGAGATTTTCTGCCTGCATGCAGTAGAGTCTGCCTAGGAAAAAAAAAACAGTCTTCTTTTTCACAGTTATATCTGCTGCATAACAAGCAGCACGGATGGGAAGACGTTGCTCTGTTTACAGATTTATGAAAAACACAAAAAATATTTTAGCAAGGTACCATTTCCCATCCTGCCTCCAAATGCTATGTTAATGCAAATAAAAAGTTGACATAGTTACTGATATTAATTGGTCTTTTTGTTGATTTCTTTTTAATTGTTTCAATTGCGTCTCTTTTTTGGCGCTGATTAGCATGCCAATTGAGGACAATTTAGTCATCCACAGGGCAAAGGGTAGCCTGGGATTTGAAGAAAAAATGAGTCACCTTTATATTCCCTGTAAGTGAGAGTAGTGTGCTCAAAGTATGCGAGAGAGAGTATTCAAAACAAGACTATCTTTCATGTACAACAGTGAGAATTATTACGTTTTAATGATAAAAATGGAGAAAAAAAATCCACACTTTCAGTTGGACTTGAAAAAAATCTTTTTCTTCGAAAAAAATCAACTATTTTTTGAGATTGTCGATACTTGGAATATTTTCCTCTGGGGGAAAAATTTTTTTTTGAAATGCAAAACCTTTTTAGTTGCAAAATTGAAATAACTTGTTTTGACACTGTCAAAATGAAACACACTGACTTCATTTTGGTGTTTTTTTTTTTTCCCCTGAGTGTTTTTGATGCACAAAATATGCAGCTAAATTAGGCAGAAGCTGCAAAATGATGATTTTTGGCAAGCAGCTTTGCAGCCTGCGCTGCTATGTGTGTCCCAGAGCCAGGTCTCTGCTCAGGAGCCCAGCTAAGCCAGAGCATCCTCATGTGCCCGGTGCCTCCAGTGCAGGCAGGTTGAGCTCCTGGAGAAAACCACAATATTTGCAGCTCTGTGGGTGATCTCTTTTCCCCAAACTGCATTCCCTCTGAGGGGAGCTCTTCAGAAGGGTCTTCACTGATGTACTTGTGATTTTATGTGCAGAGACAACCGCTGCCAAACCTGCTTTTTGGGTCGCCTGTGGCCAGTACAGCCTTCCTCCGTGCACCCACACGGTCTGCTCTTCAAAAACAAAAATTTCCCCTTTTTCCCCTGCTTTCTCCCTAAAAAATGATTCCCTGGGTGCTGATGAGGATAGTGACCGAGTTGAACGCATAGCAGCTCACTTAGGCCAGGCCTCCGCATCCTGACATGGGCTGCAGCCCATGAGCAAACACCCCGAATCTCCATAGCTGATTTTAACCACCCTCCCTGCACCTGCAGCGCGCGCCGCCTGGGCCTTTTTAATCTTAATTTTGAACAGTTGCCACTCCAATTAAATCCTACCACCTAGCATTTTCAAACGGCTCTCAGTTGTTGCAGCAAACTCTTTTAATGGACAGCTGTTTTTGACAGCTCCTCCTGATTTGCCAGCGCTGTGTCATCTGCCGGAGCAGGAGGACCCATTTGGTATTCCGCTGCTGGCACTGGGGGATATGGAAATGCGCACATGAATCAGTTGTCACTGGCACACACGCCGCGGCGAGATGATCAGAATGTGTTGGGAGTTTAGTTGGCTGAAAGTGGGAGGGAAAAAAAAACCCACACGCGTACACACACACACACACAAAAAAAACCCCACCACGGTTGGATTTCTTGAAGTGATTTTTTATTTCAAGTCTCTCCAGTTTGTTTTCGCTTTGTGGCGCTCGTTAGGTGCAATCTGCCGCGCGCGGTGCCGCTCTGAAGGCAGCACCGGCGCCGTGGGGACGGGCGCCGCTCTGCCAACGGGCCCGTTGCCATCAGAGGAAGCCTCCCCTTCCTGCAGAATGTGTAAATATTGGGGATATTCCTGGTGTGATCAGCTGCGGCCTTCCCAAATGCCCTCGCTGTGCAAGCACGAGGTCTCTCTACATTAGCAGGCCCGGGACCACAGTTTGACAGCATTTCTGTTCACCTTGCTCCTCGCATCCTTAGGCTCTGCTGCAGAGGTCCCAGGGGCTCCTCCGCTGCAGCTGGATGCGTTTAGGGTGTGTATTTCGGAGCAGCTTTTGGGTTCGTTGTTGGGGGATTAATATTTGTCAATGCGAGTTGTGAATGTGAGACTCAATCTCTGTTTGAACACCAAAGCAAATGGCAAGGTATTTTAAAGTGTTGAAAACATCAAACTCCTATTGATATTTTGATAAGAACAACCTTTATTTAATCCCTAAATATTCTCCTAGCATTCTCTTAGCACCTCCACACATTTAAAATACTATTCTTTATACAAGTATATACTGACCAATTGAGATACCAGTGCAAAGAAACCTCCACTCCAGTATATCACATATGCTTTTTTCACAAACTCTGCTCAGAGGTGGACATCTCACAGGCTTGGCTTATGGTGTATCGTACTTCTAAGTGTGAAACATAATCAGTGAAAGTTCTGATGCTGCTGACGTTTATAACAGAAGAACTGGGCAGAAACTAAGTGTCATTGCGAGTAATTTCCCGTGGTGTTGTCTAGTATTTGTTAAACTTTACTTTTCTAGATAGCAATATAAGTATGAGCTAAGTAACAAATGAAACAAGTTTTGCCAATGCTGCTTTGTATTAGAGCACCAGTGTAGAACAGCATTGCAACGATACACCAATGGGTAGAAGATGCTGAGGTGGATCAAGAACCATCTCACTGTCTCTTGGCAGAGCTGATTTGATAATCTCATCCTCAGGAGCTCAGCTAGAAAGTTGTATGTGTGGCTGTATGGCTATGGATACTCACACGTGTAGTAGGTAGGGCTTAAGTACCAGAAGAATGCGCTAAGCTCTTCCTAGGTGGATGTGGTAGCATATTTAATAACGGTACAGAAAAGGCAGAAGAGCTATAGACACATTTCTGTTCTGTATTTGAGGAAGAGCCAAGGTGCGTAGTCATATAGTATCATGATGCTGCTGAAATAGTTTCTTTTCTAAAATACCAAAGTTGGTAATTTTAATAGCACTGAATTTGAACAACCTGCATCCAATAATTTTTAAAGAGGTGGCCAAGGAGCTGTCTGGGCATTTAATGTTGATTTCCATGTCTTGGAGAATTGGTGAGCGTCCAGAGGACTAGAAGAAATCTAATATTATGCCAATATTTAGAGGGTGTGAACAGAGTGACCCAGGTGACAGGCCAAGGAAAGGCAATGTTACAAATGCCAGTCAATGTGGGGTCATGGGAAATAGGTTCTGTTGAACTAACATTGACATTTTTGATGAGATTAAAAATTTGTTTGGTCAAAGCAGCAGTGTTTATACGATACCGGCTCTTCCATAATCACTCAGGGATTATCATAGAAGTATCTTCTGGCCCTGAATTTAGGGAATCTGTAAGAACCTTTGCTAGTATGGTCCAATAGTTTTAATCTATAAATCTGCATGATAACATTTTAGTACTTTAAAACACAGCCGGTACTGTAACATCTGCCAGCTATAGATTGTTATTAACTGGGGCTGTCTGGATGTAAATAAATGGTACTTGGTTTTCTTATAAAAATGCAATAAGACTGAAGTTTTACGTTTCATGTAAAATGGCATTTTTACTTTAAAGAATATAATTTAACTTGACACAGCTCTGCTGAGCTTTACAGTGGCTTAATCAAATACAGCACTGCTTTAAAAATAGGGATTCCTTCAAACAGTGGATTAAGTTATTGGTCTTTCACGTCTCAAGTGCTGAAGCTCATTAGGTCTCAGGGTGAGAGTGAAAAGCGATGTCGTTTTAGCTCAGCCTAAGTGTAATAGGAGTCAACTCACGTGCCTCCATCAAGCTGACAGTCGGTGTTTTTTTCTTTTTTTTTCATTTAAAAGGGAGCCTTTCTGAGTTCACCTAAGTTTGAAGAACCTGCTCATAATAAAATCAGTGTTACAGAATAAACAATGGGCTTGTTATTCAACAAGCAGGTATGATCCCTCGCACTGCAGATTTTCTCTCTTCTGTCTGCTCATTCCCCCAAATTAATCATATTCATGTAGTGATGTGATAGTGTGGGTTTAGCTGGTCCTGAAGAAGATCTAATTAAATAAGCAATGGACACAGGTGAAGTCCTGCAGGGAATCTTTGACGTGAAGTTATCGATTGATGAATGTATCATCTGAAAAATGTTTTCAGACCCTCTTGTGTGTGAAAGGATGGTCCTCCGTAACCTCAGAGCCAAAACTCCTCACATGACACTTAGTTTTGTATTTGTGTCTCCCAACCAAAGGGCCTTTTCAGAGGAGATGCACCTTTTGAACCAGATTAAATCAGGTCTCTTTGCACACAGTAGTCGTCCTATACATCTTTGCTTACTTATACACAGATCAATTGCTGATCAATGCTAATGGCTGCAATGTCTGTTTTTTATCAAGGCGCCTTCCTTCTGCTTTAGCACTTTGGCACATCGCTGTGCTCTTCACAAGAGGCTGTTGAAAGCAAAAAAAGTGTAAATCAATTGGTCTCCATGTCATAAACAAAAGCTCTTGGATCAGCCAGAGACAGCCCCGGAGCACTGGAGCGTAGCACGTTTTAGTTTTGTCTGAACTCTGTGTTATTTCTGCTAAAAACCCAAACTTTCCTCTTCCAACTAAAACCTCTACAGACTCCTGATGGACTACAGAGAAATGTATTCCCTTTCCTGTTCAGTGCTTCAGCTGAGCCATGGCAGGATTTTGACGTTGGAAGTTTATCATTAAATGCATAGGGACTTATTCTGATCCTATTTTGCACATGCAATGCTGCAAGTCTGCTAGGCACAACGAGGGCATGCTTAGTATGGGCTGTTGTCTTATCAGCCACAGGGAAGGACTACAAAACTTTCTGGTTTTCTTCATTTTATTTTTGCTTCATTTGTATTTTAACCAATAATTTAAACATAAACATTCCCACAATGATTCAGTTAGATATGATTTTTCCACAAGAGCAGGAGGAAATAAAAGTAAAAATCTCCTTCAGACATCTGCATGGTTTCCTTTGGCCTTAGATTCAGACTCATGACTAAGCTAGGACTTAGCATTCCTGCAACAGGATGGTGGGAATATTCAGTAGCCAGCACAGCTCAGCTGAGAGAAGGGTTTCATGCAGGTGCTCCTTATTAGCAGCAGAGTGATAATTTCAGGCTCTCAAGAAGCCACTCCAAAGTGATTGCAAGCATTTTGAAGGAACAAATACCCAAAACATCAAGCCCTGAGAAGGGCTGTGGTCAGTTCAAGACCAGTCTTCAGTGTGTAGGGAGCATGCTGAAAATGTGAAGGTGGAAACGTGGAGTTCACCTAGTTAATCTCAGGCAAGACCTATTTATATATCTGGAACGTTGATGTTTTATAGCGTTTTCTTTAGTAGGTGAATCCTATGAGGAATTGCTTTGTTTTCATTGTATTTATCTGAGTAAAAATCAGTAGTGTGAATGGGCCTAAAGAAATCAAATACCAAGTAATTATTAAAAGAAGCTGAAAATTTTTGTTCCATGTGTAATATGGACTTTGGCTTTCTCAAATCGTCTTTCCATTTAATGCTGATTTATGCACTTGTTATGGTTATTTATTATAGGAAAAGTATTAGTGTGTTATAAGTAGATATGAAGTATTATAGATGGTGGAAAAAATATGGTTTCTGCTCATTTATTACAACCATCATATATTATTTACCGTTAATTACAACATGCCAGAGAAAGCAATTTGTCATTTATCAAGCAGTAGTAAAATATTTTGGGGTAAATCAGGATCTAAATATCTCTTTAATGACTGCAGAAAGTTTTTCTTTGGGACATGCTTTATTAGAGTTCAAAATTTTCTCCTTCACAAAATGATTTATAAAGGTAGAGCCTTGGTGGACTGAGGAGGCATGTTACAAAATCTGGAAAAACGTATGATAACCTGTCTGTATTCTTATTGTTTTCCATCTTAAATATGGTGACTCCTTTTCTAAGGTTTTAAGATGTCTTTTTAAGCTGTTGTATCAAAGAGAGAGAATTCAGAGGATGACAGGGGAACAAAAAAAAAAAAAAGGGAGGGAGGAGAGGGAAGGGGGAAACAGAAAAAAACACAAGTAGGGAAAATTTTCACTCTGTGGAATCTTCCCTCCCAGCAATAACTCCCAGAATTTCAAGTGAATGTAGGTTTGCAGTCTGATGTGTCAGGAACAGCTAGCCCAGGAAGGGTAGGGATGGATTTCTATCTATCATTTCTATCATAAGTTTGGCAGTAAAAATGCCTCCTCCTTTCAGGGAATGACTCCTGACCTGCTTGCTGGTCAAGGGCAATAAATCTCCATGGAAATGGTGGAACATCTCAAACTGGAGAACACTACAGTGTATGCTGCCACATATGGTTAATATAGATTTTATGATTCTCTCTCTACAAGAAGAGCAGAAAAACCCAACTGTGTCTCCAGAGATAGCAGCACAGAGCAGACATGGACTGAAAGGTCTCTCTCCTTCTCCCAGAACAGCTATGTCTTAGAACTAAGTTCTACTAACTTAGAACCTAGTTAGAAGTGTGTTTGCTTTTAATAAGGTGGTTGAAGAGCAGTGATTTCAACAGCTGCCTCAACCAAACCAGATGATCCCGCAACTCTGCTTTCCCTGAAGCCAGTGATGGGTTTTGAGGTTGTACTGGTACAAGTCAGGAACATCTTTGCAACACAGGTGGTATGGGACAGAGTGGCAAAATAGTATGAGTATCTGAAGAGCAGGAGCTGGAGCAGGTTCTGGAGATGTTCTGAGCATCACCCTCAGCCGGCACAGTGGAAGCCACAAATTTCTTTCTGGGACCATGTTGATGACAGTATGAATGATGAAGGCATTATTATTTTCTACTTAAAAACAGGCGCTAAAACCCATTTTCTGTCTTTCTCACCCTTGAGTATAAATCCAAAAAGTTTCCGTGTGACTAATCCAGGGTACACCTAGAGATACTCCAGGAGACCGAAGGATGTGGGTCATGGTGGGAAGCAAGTCGGTTTGGGAGCAATAGGGGAAAGAAAAACAATTATTGGAATGACCCTGACACGGTGTAGTCTAATGAACTCCAGTTCAGAGGTACAAGGAGCAGCTAACAATGTAAGTTGGAGAGATCTGTGGTTATTTTACATTAACTTGCATTAGAGGACAGTGTGGCCCTGTTTTTATTTTAGCGTGCTGTTTTAGCTTTCAGCTGAGGGTTGAGGCCAGCACGGATGCAGACAATATAAAAGTTTTCTCTGTAAAATTCCTATAATTGAAGATCTCAAAGTGTTTTACAGGCATTAATAAATAAAGCCTCAAACACAGCTACCAGGATTTCAATCCCTAACGTTCAACGGTGCTTGTAAGTGCTGTTATAATAATAACAGATGTATTGGATGCTCCTGTAATTCCAGAAATAATAACAGCAGCTCTCTGTCAACAACCTCCCTTCCTCCAGGCCCTGCTTTCTCATGGACAAGGCAAGGAGATTTGGGGGAAGTTTTGGTGGTTTGAGGTGGTTTTTGTCTCTCTTGTTTTCATTTGATTTGTCCGAAATGGGACATCAACAAACTAGATCATTTGCTTGCACTAAGAGGTGATTTTCCTGATATCAAAAACATTTGGATGGAGGTTTTCTTCTTACCTTTCTTACGGGAATGCTTTTGTGGTCACAGATAACTAATGAAGACAACAAAGGAGAAACAATGCTGCAAAATCATTTAAAAACCTGAGGCACTGTTCAAACAAATACATTTTGCTATTACAATGCCACTTGCAGGCTTGTTTGCAGCCCCTACTGTTCCTTACACTGTCTCTTCACCGGGGACAAAAAATTCATTAAATGGCTCTTCATTTTACAATATCAATATGTTTTAACTCAAATTGTGCATTCTTTGCAGTTAATTTTCTTTTAAACACAAAACACCATCAGAAAGTTTAGCTGCAGGGGGGCTACAGGCAAGAAGGAAGATACAAACATCCCTCTTATGAAAAATAATAATAATAATGAAGTCTTTTAAAGTTTAAAGGAAAATAGTGGCTTTTTTTATGCCAAGGCTGTAAGACCTGTTCATTGATCTTTTCAAAGAAGCAACAACAATAGGTAGAAAACCGAATGAAAGAAAATGAAAGCAAGAGAATAAAAGCGGTGAAGAGTTGGGGTACAAGGAACCAGTAACCCAGAATCAGGGGATATTGATGAAATCTGGGATAAAACACATGCTCGAATCTCAGGAAAGGGCCTAGTTGTGTTACCTGGCTTGGCTACTGGCTTTGCTTAACCACCAAGCATTTTCACTCAGAAATCTATTTTATTTTTTATTTTATTTTTTATTTTATTTTTTATTTTATTTTTTATTTTATTTTTTATTTTATTTTTTAT
>JAVCKT010026212.1:46859-84777 GCA_032273925.1 Rhynchotus rufescens
ATTTTATTTTTTATTTTATTTTTTATTTTATTTTTTATTTTATTTTTTATTTTATTTTTTATTTTATTTTTTATTTTTCTTCTTTAGCTCAAAATTGCCAAAATTGAGCTTGTTTGTCAGCCTCTTCACAGCTCAGCCAGGCTTTGGGGGTAGACCCTTCCCCAGGCCGCAGCAGGAGCAGGGCTACGTGCAGCCCCTGACTGCGTCGCAGGGAGCCCACGCTCAGCCGGGGTCATGGTGGAAGGGGCACCAACACGCGGCCCCTTCAGCAGACAGGGAGAAGCTTTGTGATGGATGGTTGTGGTCTGAACCCAATGGAGCAACTAATG
The DNA here is from genome assembly GCA_032273925.1 of Rhynchotus rufescens. Lineage (NCBI taxonomy): Eukaryota > Metazoa > Chordata > Aves > Tinamiformes > Tinamidae > Rhynchotus > Rhynchotus rufescens. The sequence goes on from JAVCKT010026212.1 coordinate 47,189, forward strand.
ACTTGTGCTATGAATGGCTCCCCTGGAATGTTTTAATTCGCAAGTGATATGTGGGTTTCCTGACAATCAGCACAAAAGGGCAGCGTGCCCATCACACACAGCGTCTAAGGGAAGATGTCAACAATATCCATAGCGAGAAGGCCAGAAAGAACCTAGTGAAGAGATCTTTACAGAGTGCGGAGTTATGCAATTCAATAAAACATTATATTCATTCCTACCTGAGCTGGAAGAAAATAAGAAGGATTGTTGAAAAGATCCACTGCTACCTTTCCAGTAGAAATAAAGCCAAGCCGGAAAACTTAATCTAAATTTCTTTCATCTTGCAAGGCAAAGTGACTTCTCAATTGCTTTCCAGATAGGGAAGTTTGGACTCTCCTACATTTCTGCATTCCTGCTAAACAAAACCCGGGCTATTCTGACGGAAAGCAAAAACAGAGAAAGGGAGCTGAAGTCAGTCCCCTGGTGACAGATGCACAGGAAGATTTCAGGGATCAGGAAGGAGAGGAAAGATGTTGACCTGATATCCCCGTGAGCCTCTGCATGCTGGTAAATTCAGTATTCCTGGCAGCACGTGGTCCTGTAGGGCTTACAGAGCAGGGCATCTCTGCCTGCCACCAATGTTCCACCAAATATTCCTGTTTCTCCAGGTTCAGAAACCACAGCCAGGGTCTGCAGCTCTGGGATAGAAGAGACATCAGTTCCTAAGGCAGAGGAGAAAAAAAATACTTTAATTGTCCATAGACAGAGAAGATGAGGAGAGCTGTTGTGATGACCAGTATGTCTCGCAATTTATCTAATTGCGGATCTCCAGTAAACTCACTTGGATGGGGCTGCAACATCATCCACCAGACTATTCTGAATAATAGAGAAGGTTTTGCACAGGAAAAGGTGCTGCTCATCAACAACAGGAGAGAAGGGAAAGCAGAGGCTATGGAACCTCAGTGGTAGCTGTGCACAGAAAGCAGATCCCAGCACAGGCAGTTGCCATGTCCAAGAACAGTGGAAGCCATCGAGATGGCCAACAAATGTGTGGAGGAGCCAGTCTTGTTATCCTGTGATTAGGAGATTAGGCTGCTGTTGAGCATAGACCAAAGAAAGTCCTGGAACAAGACATGTAATGAACTTGAGTTGTAAAATTCTGTATATGATTGTGCCATTTTGGCCACCAATTCTGCACCATATGTCAAGTGAGCTGCAAATTCCCATAAAGCAGCAGTTTGCTACATTAGACCTCTAACAAAGGAGGTTGTAAAAAGAATAAATGGCAAGTGGGACATGGAGAAGATGCCAAACGTACGGCACGTGCCTATTAACAGCCCCACTGTGGCTAAAGGGACGCCAAAAGTGCGTATGGGATTCGGCTTGTGCTTGGGGAGAATGGGGAGTAGCAGAGCCCTTCCCTTCCCAGGAAGGGCAGTTGTCCGTTTGCTTTGGAACAAAGTCTTGTATTGCTTCATAGGAGACAAATCTGTGATCTCACTGCTTTTGTTTATTGAATCCTTGTGGATCCCTAAAGCTAGGGGATGTGGATGTTCAGGAGTGAGCCTAGAAGGGTCAAATCTGAGCCACTTCAACCTGGCCCCTTTCTACTGTATGAGAGTTGTACAGTCATATGAGAGTCAAGAGTATCCTAGGGTAGACCCACAAATGTTATTTTTATAATTGCAATCACTGTAACTTCCAATGTTCCTATAGGCTCAATATTCTTCCCTGACAGAATGCCATTTTGCCTAAATCAAAATGTCTTGTGGGAGCATATTGATTTCAACAAAATGTCATTAGTAATTTTAAAAGTGTTTTTCGAAAGACCTCAGCAGAATAGTGTACTTCAAGTGGTCATTTCAAACTCGCTTTCAATTTTTTAAAAACCAAAATCGGAATGAAATGCTTCAGCTTTCTTGGAATAAAACATTCAGACTAATTTGAAACAATTTCATGTTAACAACTTCATTTTCCAGGAGTATTTTAAACATTGGTGGAGAAGAGAGTTTGCTGTTACAAAAAATAAAATAAAAACACAGATTTAAAATGTCGGAACCTTGGTCAGAATAGAAATTGCTCCAGTCAGCAGAGCTGGGAGGTCACTGGAACTGTCTTGCATGTTTAGACTACACTTCTATTCATTTTTCAACATTTCCTTAAAAAGACTGAATCTGTGGCACAGTTGCGATGAAGTGAATTATTGAATGGGAAAGGTGGAGACTAGATCTTCAAAATGCTTCTCCATGCCTCCTTTGACACTTCTGCTTCCGTGGCCAGTAGATACTTGTATGGCGCTGGGAGAAATGCTCTTCTCAGTGTGTTTGTGGCTGTGCAGATGCATGTGGAGTGAGGTGGGTGCACGGAGGATGTTTTTCTGTGGTCTTCCACCCATTAAAACGTTCAGTAGTACGTTCTGATGGAGGCTTGAGATGGGAGAACATGAAGCTGTATTGATGAACTTGACTTTGCATTTCTTTAAAATGGTTAAAATGCTGTCTGTACTGAAGCTTATTCAATGCAGAGAAGTTTTTGTGAGAGGTAATCTAAGAACAGCTGGTAAAAAGATGTCCTTCATGGATTTTGGAGATATCTTTGGTGGGCTCACATAGTGATGTTCAGATACCATGAATGAAAGAGCAAAATTCAGTACCATGACCGTTGGCAGCCCCTTGAATTTTGCTCTTTGGGTCATTTCTCTTCAAGGCACCTTACAAAACCTTTCTGTAGTTCTTCCTTCTGCAATCAGATGTTTAAACCTGCCATCACACTCCAATTTAAGACTGAAATTTCCTACAGGTAAAAGACTGGGGCAATAAGAATCAATACATGGAGTTCAGACCAAGTGTGCAGCTAGGACTGTGTGCAGTTTTTCTAGCAAGCAGGCACAGATAAAATACTTTTCTGAAAACGTAAAGATACATTTTCAGAGAAGTATTTTGTTGAATTATATTTGAACTGTTATACTTTCCTCCGTTGGCTGGAGAAAAGAATGTAAAATACAGGAGTAAACCTAGTTAAAATTAGTCAAAACAACAACAACAAAAAAAATGCCAGTTGAAACTACCCCTCTCTAACTGTAAGCTGTTAGCCTTTCTCCTGTTGAGTAATATTTGATTGATTTTACTGAGATTGTTTACAAGTACAATTCACTGACATTGCTGGTTGAATTTCATCAAACAACACTGTAATTTTAGTCTTATTTTAGTGACAGTTCCTCCTGTTCCCATTAGCATTAAGGAAGGAGCCATGCTTAATCTTAACTGTTTGTACATTACTAGACCTAAAGACATAACTTCCTACCTGCTATGTACCTTACAGAAAAGAAAGCCTGAGTTGTTTAGATGAAATCCATAGAAAAGAAAAAACAGATGTCAGAAAAATCACAACAGGGGCTGAAAGAAAAAGCAGACAGAAAAATCCATTGCAAATGAAAATAATAAAGTCTCTTAAACTTTAAGGAAAAAATAGATGCCCATTTTGCACAAAGATAGTGCGATGTGTTCATTGATCTTTTTAAGAGTCAAGAAGAAATTGGCCAGTGGCTGAATAAAAGAAAATGAAGTTCCATTAATACAATCTATCGAAAGACAACTTGGGTAAATTGATCAATGCCGCACAAATAATTTCTAACCTTTGCCCTCTCTGGAGAAGATGTTGGATTTTTTTTGTTATGATTCCTCCTCCCCCTCCCCCCCCCCCCAAAAGAGTGTAAACAACATTCATCACCAATTTCAAGCACTTTTAGATATTTTTTTCCAACAATGATTGGAGAATTTCTGGAACTAAGCATGGTAATGGCTTTTCTTCCATTCCTCTCCTTCGTTTTGCCCTCATTGCCTGGAAGAACATCAGTCCAGTGAGATAGTCTGAAGGCTTTTTTTCTGTGCTTTAAACTCTCGATCTTCTTACTTCCTCCTCTTCTACCTCCTTCAAACTACTTTTGCAGCATTTGACAATTAAAAAGCTGCTGCAGCCACCGCTATAGTAACTGTGTATGCAGGAGAAGCTTCATTTTGACTGAAATGCAACAAAATCCCCAAGGCCAAAAGAGGTTTTCTCCTCTGCAGAGTTTGTGACAGCCCTTGCTACCAAGCCCGGCCCTTTACCACGAACTGTAAAGATCCTGCTTGTCATTGTGGTGTTTTTCTCATTCAGAATCTTTATATTAACCAGATGTTGGCTGCCATGTGCAGGAGAGAGTGCTGAGAGCTGAGACCGCTGCTACACGAGTGGAGCATCCTTTGTCCTGAGGAATTAAATAGCCTGGAGTGCCCAGCTTCCCTCTTTTTGGGAAAGTGACTGTCTTCAGCTCCTGGAGATGAGTGAATGGGAGACGATCAAGTTCATCCCTGGGTAAAATAAGCCTGTAAAGTCAGGTATCTGGAAATGATTCTTTTTCTGCTCAAAAAGCTCTTTAAAAATCCCATACATGAAAAGCAACTTTTGCACCTAGGGACAGTAATTACTGAGATATTTTGGACAGTATTAAGTATAAAGCTATTCTGATTTTGCTCGCTAAGAAAGCAAATGCTATGCAATATTTTGCATTGCAGTGACAAAGTAACAATCATTAGAGAGTAAGCAGTAATGAAATAACAGGAAAAAATATAGTATCTTTTTGAACTGGATCTAATCACAGTAAGATTTAAAAAACCTTTTTGCACTACGGTGGATTGCAGAAGGAATATAGGCCCTTCACACATGCTGCATAATTGTCAAAACGTGAGCTTTGCAGTTACGTGCACAAATGCACTGGCCATTTGATGAAGCTGCATCACGTAACTCAGCAGCACAATCATTTCTTCTCCATGGGTAAGTTGTGTCTTGCCTTTGAGACAGTGCTCCATGCAGGTCGGGTGAAGATATGGGAAGGTCAGTATGGGAAAGATCAGACTCCACCTGTCTACATCACATCCACGCTGCTGGAAAAGAAGGGTACCTTCCCTGCCTGGCTTGCAGGCACAAATACTTAGTAAGATCTTGCAGAGAATGAGAAAATGTTGCACAAAATGTTTTGATCTTAAAAAACGCCCCTGAAAACTTAAAAAAAAAAAAATGCCCCAATCTTAAAAAATGCCTTATCAAAAACGTTCTAATATGTACACCCTACTGGTAGCAACTTTCAGGGCAGGCAAATATTTAAGCCAATGCTGAAGCATATTGTGATATCCCACTGCTGATCCCGAGGAGGGGCATTAGTGATTCAAACCAGGATATTATCCACTGCCACATAGTCATTGTCTGCACAGAAACTTCTCAGCTTTCAGTACAGCTGGTGTCCATCAGCGATGTTAAACGGTGATGCAGGGAGATTTGTACAGTTTGGAGGGTTTTCTTTTTAGAGAAAGAGTAGTGTAAATCTCAGCAATTATTGTTCGAGTAAAATGAGAAAGAAGCCAAGTCCTTCTTTGCTTCATTTATAGGAAAGGATGAAGGACTAGATTTACCAAGCCTTTAGTACTTAAGCTACCCCTACTCAGAATTATGTGGAAATGTTTTCATTTAAATCAGAATAAATAGAGCTTAAATCAGATAGTTATTTTTATTTTCTTCATGTCACCATACATAGAAGTATATATATATGCTAGAAAACCAAATGGATTAATTAAAGGAAGTGTTAAATGAAATGTTTATAATTCTAATGCAGAGGAAATTAGCTTGATTTTTAGCCCAAGGATATCACATAACATAGACATCTTGAAGCATCCATAAGGGTTACACAAAGCAAGAGCTGTATTTTTTCCACAAACCCAGTGAACTTAGAATTCTGCAAGGTTGTGTCCAGCAGTGAAGTCAAATTCCCAAGGGCTTCTGGGAGCCGAGATCACACGAAAGATGTTTTATTACATGATGGGAAAACTGGGAAAGCCTGAACTTCCGACCTTTTTTGTGAAAACATATGAATGCAAAAATCAAGCTGATATACAATAGCAACTAATCATCAAGAAAGACAATTGTTAGTGACTTATGAAAGAAGGCTCCAACAGATAAGAAACAATAGGAAAATATTACTGTTTTTCTGCACCTTCATTATTTAAGCTTGGAAAGCAGTTTTCCTCCGCAAGCTTTATGAGACAATCAAGGGTGTTAGGCAATAAGGAAATCAGGTCTTCACCCTTGTTTGATTTTCACGAGAAAGGAAGGAGAATGCTGTTAACGCTTTAGGGCCTCCCCTGCACAGCACGAGACACCGGAGCAGAGCCACGATGCTCAACCATCGAGTGCCAGGAGGTTCTAGAGCCAAGGGACAGGACCGAATGTGGGGGCCCTTGGGTGTCTCTCCCCCAAGAAAGCTCACGGATCAAACGGCTTTGTTCATGCAGAGCACCCGGCGAGTATCTAGGCCTTCCTGAAAATAAACTTTGTGTTGATTTTTGTGAATCCGCAGGCTAAGGTAGCACTCGGGGATGAGCATTAGGGGTGACTGACATCTTCTGAGCCCTGTAAAAGTGGACGATATTTTTCTTTCCTCATCATTTCATTGAGCTTTATTCATAAGCGCATCTCAAGCCATACATTAGCTTGTCTTCTACTCCCCACTCTTAAGTATAATTTTTTCTATTACACTTGCTAATTGGGTAATTATTAATTCCTAGGTTTTCCATAGTCCCCTTTTCTCTGAGTTCTCTACCTGTTTTATGTTTCTTGGGAAGTACACAGTTAAGGAGCAGGGGTACGAGTGCTGCTTATCAGGTAAATTGCCATGTATTCTTCATTCTCCATCTCTGTCTGGAAGAAGCAATCTGATGTTCTCTGTGCCATAAAACTTCATCATTTCATATAGATGGCCATATAAGTGGACATCCAGAGCACTGTTTCCAAAATCCTTGGGAAGGAGTAGAACTTTTCATGAACCTTGCTTGGGATCTACTAGGTCTGAAAAAGCTTTTCATCTACTGCATTAACCCCCTCATTCACCCCAAAGCATAAGATGGATAAATTGTCATTCTTAGCTGAAACACCCTTTACTGTGACAACAGGTGGAACTCTGAACAGAGATTTCCACCTGTCTCTAATTTTTATCAGCTTAAAAGCATAGTGTATCCAGAAGTATGGACTTCTAATAAACATAAAGTAAGATAAATCGTTTCCAAATCCTACCCCACTTTGGAACTGTTATTCCAGTGAACAAAAGTATGGCAGATACTTAAGGATGGGAAGGTCTAGGCATGCTTGGGGTAGTTCTGGAGAGCAAACGATAAGCCAAGGATCACATTACAGTAAATTACAGATTAAGTTTCTTTTTGTTATTTTTCCTTTTTGCCATTTATGCCATAAATTCAGCACTTTGTGACACAATGTTGATTATTATTTTTCCCTTTTTCTCCCCCTTGTCTGTTAAATTTAATAAGAAAATCCAATTATTATGTAAATAGAGCCCTGCTATAATTGTCACAAACAAGTTAGCATAACAATAAGGAGTAAAAACTTTCTGAAGTCAAAGAAAGCTCTGATCTATGGCTGTCTCTGAGATATGATTGATACAAATTGTTTTGAAGGGATATTATCAACATTTCTACTCTCCTTCTTTTTGCAGCCTGCTTCCTCAGATCATCCTAGCTGATGCATGTTTGCAAAGGAAAGTTGCTTTGGGAGAGGTAACTTTACACAATTCATTTTCTTTTCTTTAAAGTAAAAAAAAAAAAAAAATGAAGCCTACAAAAGCTATTATTTAAACAGCATCCTTTTAAAAACATTTCTGGCAGATGTTTATGTAGAGAATGTGCTGGAGCTCCTTCACTGAGATACAGAAGTGACATTTCTTGAGGGTTTTAGCTGAAGAATTTGTCTTTCACATCATGTCTTTAAACATCTGCAAAAGGCAACAGAATCTTTATTATGCTGCTAACTTGAAGAGAGGCACAATGCACAGTCCCGAGTCTTTAAAAAATGGTATTTAATGGGACTGACAGATGAGAAATATCTAGCTCTAATGTTTTCCTTCAGTAGAAATTCACCTCTTGACCTTATGACTCCAGAGTACGGCTGCTGCCTTCTAAAAAAGAACATTTCCTTCCATTCAGATGTGATTTCTATGATTTTGTTGTTTTGTTTTTTTTCATATTGCTTAGTTTTCTGCTCTAGGGGAAGGTACTGACTTCAGGATTCAAACACACAAAAAATTTACAGTTTCTGCAAGCACGCTTGTGCTAGGTCTGTTTACGGCACTTGTTCTTCCAAACCCTCTTTTAATTTCCCCAACTGGATATTTTTCTTCTTCCCCACAAAAATGAAAGCTGCCTTCTCTTCCTGCCATTCCTTTTACATAGATTTCAAGGAAGTGGTATAATTCAGCTTTCATATTGCTTTGCTTGACTTTGGTTATTTACTTCTATGCAAAAAAATATGTACTGAGGCCATTGCTAAACCCTGCCCAAATTGGCCTATCTACTTTACAAAATAACCTTTTTAAGAAGAATTCCTTCTATCTTTTGGTTACTAGTTTGATTCAGGTTCTTCAGTGGGGGCAGGAGCCTACAAGCAGTTGGGGTTTTTTTTTGCTCTTGTCTGTATTGTGTTTCGGTTGTCGAGTCCTTTTTTTTCCCCTCCTCCTTTTTCTCTTTTTTCTTTTTTCCTCCCTCAAGGGTTTTCTCTGGGAAAAGTTTTCTGGGCTTCCGTCCAGCCAGTGTCACAATTCACAGCTGTACTGTTTGATTCAAGTACTTCAAGCTGCCAGTGAGGTAGAGCCAAATGAGATTAAGGGCTTTTTTATTAAAGCAAGCACCCGCATGTGCTGGTATGGTTAAGGCTACGTCAGGCGTTCCAATATGAACCCCAATTTCTGGAGACCTTTAGTTCTCAAACATAAAATATTTATGCCAGGCTGAAACCTGACCTAGATGCACTCATCCGGGAGGAGCTGTAACTCTTTGGAAAGAAATGGTTTGGCTTTTATTAAGTTAGAGCTCCAAGAAAGGAAAATATACTGATTTTCAGGATAAGCAGTTACAAAGAAAAAAAGGAAAAATAAAACAGAGGAAGATAGTTGTAGATGTTACAGGCAAAAGCTAAAGGAGGTATTTTAAATGAATTTGTATGAATGTAATGGGAGGCATTTTTTAGGTACCTGGCACTGCCACGTTGCCTGATGCTGTCTGCCACAATGCCCAGCAATTACGTGGTTCTGTCCGGTGGGGTAAACCAGGCAGGATTGGGGATATAAACCAAAATCACACTCTTTTTCTCAGTGTTGGATTTGAGCCCAAGTTAGAACCCAGACTTCCAGAGAGCAATGTATATTTTACCTCCAGTTCCTTTTGGAAAGCAGACCCCAAACAGTACCCCAAATCATAGCTGTAAATCTTGTCCCTATATTTTGGCCAACTGTAAAGTGGATCATGAAGTTTGGAGGGCTATTGACATTTCCAGTTTTGAAATTCTCAGACAGTGGAGGCCTTTTGCTGTATTAGGCCACCCTTCCTTTTTCTTTTATTATCCATCTGGGACTTTCCTGGGAAAAGACATTTACAGTGATTTTAGTGAGGGTTGAGCTCTTTAATTTCATTTAGAGACTTTGCTGTTCATAGAGCGGTTTCATTTTGGCTTCATGGTAGATCATGTAACCCTAAGTCCAAGGCCTGACGTAGCTTGTCCAGCCTCCCAGAGTGTGACAGCGCTGCATCGAATCTCTGCTTCCCGTTGGACTTTCAGCTAGGAGGCCATTTATGTCACAGCTGACCCTGCAAGTATTTCTGAATGTCACTGTCTGACCATTTCCAAGAAAGGAATTGAGGATAAAAGAAATGCAGACCAGGAGAGGAAGGGAGAAGAACCTGTAATAAGGCTGACATCTTTGCAGCATCGTAATGCAGTTGTTCTGCAAGCCCTCTGGTCAGGCATTTTTAGCCATTTGCTGGATTTCTCAATTGCAGCCTAATGATATCAAGATACAAATAGCCACATCCTCATCTCTGCTGCTCTTGTAATCTTGATAATGATTTGTGACTTAAATGTTGAGAGACTACTTAAGTCTATGAGGTTCTGAAATCAAAGGCAGCAACATTAATATTCTGTGCAAATGTAAAGAAGCCATGAAAGCTTTATTTGTTGCTAAAGAAACCAATTAAATCAAACAAGTTGAATAAAACAAAGAACTGCATAATTATTTTAATTAAAACTGCCACTTATCCCAGCAAAACTGCAGCACAGTTGTGCTCCCCAAATATTTCTTGCTGAGACTCGCATATTCAAAAAGTAGCCTTAATAAGCAAAATAAAGCATTGCCAGCCATTTTCACCTCCCTTTGGCACAAAAGCTCCTAAACAAATTGCAAGAAACCCGTGCAAAACTTTGTGATGTTGACTGCAGATTTTATCTGAGAGGAATTTAAGGAACTCGCCATTCAACTCCAAAAGTGAGTTGTCTCGAATGAAATGTAACGCTGCTTAACTCCTTAAAAAGCTGCATGGCATTTAGCCGTAAAACTCGCTGTGACTTTAGACATTTGCAAACAGCGTCAGTGCCAGGATCAGACTGCCCTGTGTGGCTGTTGTGGGTCTTCATAGGCACAGTGACTCTCCTGTGAGCAATCTGTGCATCAAGCTCCTGCAAAAGTTAAGGTAGTTTCACAGTTGCCCCAACCTCTTTTCTGCCCAACAAGGTTATTTTGGAAAAAGAGCCAGAATAGAGAAGCCTGGAAACCAGCCAGATAGAGAAGCAACCTTAGTAGTTGTGCCCCAGCTTCTGGAAGCAGCCCAAGCCTCTGCTATTTAATGCAAAATATGAATAGTACAAAGCATCTCCGTTTTGATTAAAGCAGAATGTTTGACCGTTCCACAGACCTGTGTCACATGTGGTTCCTGGATTTCCTGTGATCTGCCCAACACTCGTAAGTGCCTTAAGCATGTAAGTTCAGCTTAAATTTGAAATCTTTTGTCCACCTCGGATATGGATATGCTTCTATTGCAATGAATCCAGCATGTTGTCACTGAGGCTAAGAAAAAAGGCAGCTTTAAAATCAAGTTCCAAATTTATTTGCACTTTCTAAATACCTGCTCAGATACAGCAGCTTGGCCAGGGCCTGTCTTTTGTCTTCTTTTCAAGTGCTCTATCTGTCTTCACCAATAACTGGATGGATGTAAATATGTTGGGGCCCGTTTTTTTTGTACAAATAAGTTTGTTTTATCATTTTGAAGATCTTTTTACAAGATTCTCAAGCATTAGCATTTGTAAGCTGTAGGAGGGCATTATTAGTAATATCCTACAGGAAGCCACAGTTTTACAAACGAAAGACTTGAATTTTTCTTCTAAACATAATGTTTTGCTGAGCTCTTTGGAGACTGTAAATGGAGCTTATAGCAACAACTTTTTTTTCTCTCTTCCCATGACAGGATAAATGAAATTGAAGTCTGTTTTTATTAGAACTTTATGACCACCTGCTTGAGTAAAGAAGTTGAGGGCTGTTTGAAAGTTATCCCTTTGGCACCTTGCTCAGACTGTCTCACATGTTATCATATTAAAGACTTTTCCAAGCGTTCCCTGAGAACAGTGAAAACCTCATTATGATCTGAAAACTGTTTGGGTTTTCACTGTTGATAATGAAAAAGTTATTCACTAAAGTACTGATTAAGCAGATACAATTTAAAAAGCAGCGTCTACTAGACAAAATAATTGCATTTGGAAAAGAAGCGATTTAATTACATCAGTCCTCAATTTAATGGCCTTTTCCTTCCATTTGTACACTGGAAAAGAGTGAAGAACTGTGAGTTATAATTGTTTCTTGCACCTTCCAACCTTATTTGAGAAAGCACATGAGTTTTTTGCCTTAGATTTTAGTAGTGTTCAAAAGGTGCGATCTCTCAGTGCTGAAGATATGGTTGATGGATTATTTTGGCTCAACAGTTCTATGCTTATGTAATAAAAGGCATGAATTCTCATCAGAAAAAGAAGGAATAAAGTATGTACAGATCAAGAAATTCTTATGATTTGCAAAGGACAGACTGGAGGAAGAAGTGATGTGCAACGCTGATTCAGTTCTAATGCTGCATTTGCTTTACTTTTCAAAGGGAAATAGAATTGGCAAAACAATCTTGTATTGTGCCTAAAGCCGAGGTACTGTCACGTCTTGTGTTGTCTCTGCGTTGATATCAGAGGTCTGTATGGTAAATGCTGCTCTAACTAAAATCATGAAATCCATGCAAAAGCAAGACATGCTTAACAGCGAGATGTGTGTTGAAGAGGAAGACCTAGGTAGTTTCCTAACTCTCTGCTTTCTTACATCCTTTTATTCCACTGGAATCAGTCATCTTATCAGAACACAGCTAGCCAAATATGATGGAAAAATCAAGCCCTTTAATATGAGTCTGTCTGCCTGTCTGTCCTTTTGTATGGCACCTCCCAACATAGTGCCTGAGTGCAAAGTTCTTCACCCTCATGTGATTTAATACTTGAAATGGTTGCTGTGAAGACCCGTCGTCCATAGTAAACTGTTGGAGATGAATCAGCCACTCAGATTAGCCTCACAGAAATGATAATGGGGTTCTGTGTTCACAGCTGAGTTATTTAAACTGTCTGATTTGGTCCACGGCTTCCTTGGACATTAATAGGTTGACTGCTATGTCGCCGAACTTAGTGCATGAAAGGTCAGCCTTTGAAAAGCTAAATAAGGTAAGCGCAAGCTGAAGCATGTTGGAGGTGATACCGTGTACTCTAAATGCACTTGACACCCCTAAGAATCACTGCAGCTCCTTAACATTATTCCATATCTCATTTTGAAGTGGTAGATCCTTGGATCAATACTTTGATTTTGATCTCTCATCCACCAGGACATTCAGGAGTTTGCTCACGTGTTATAAGCATATGCTCCCCTGACAGGTTTTGAGAAAAAAACAGTTGGAAAACTTCTTAAAAGATGTCTTTTCATCAGCAAATGCTGATTTAGATGTATTTGCAAGATTCTTCAGGATTAGAGCAATTTTGCTCAAATTACTGAGCTGCAGGATTATGTGGTGGGGACCCTTGGCTTCAGTGAAGATGCACTGCTTTGACTTTTGTTGTGCTATAGTGTAAATTAGAATATGCTGTTGCACATGGTTCCAGGACAGTAAGTCAAAATGAAGTATTCCAACAGTATCAAAATGAAATGTTTTCAATTGTTCCAAAATGAAAATGTTTCTGAGAAGGAAAGTACTGAAAAGGAATTTTTAGTGGTACCTGCATTGTGGGAATCTTTTTCTTCTCTTTTGTTTTTTTTTTCTATTTGTAAATAAAAGCAAATTTTGAAATGCTAGTATTTCCTCCAGATCTGACAGCTCTCCTTTTCAGCGACTCATGAGAGTTAGTGGGAAAAGTCAGTGCAAAAGCAGCTGTCTTTCCTTTCCCTTCTCTTGGATGCAGGAGTGTGGAGGGAAGAGGAGGGAGGAGAATACAAGTTTGGTTTATCATCTATAAATAGCAACACCCTTCACACCCACTGTCTTGAGCTGTCTTAGAGCACCAGAGGAAGAAGAACAAAATAAACCTAAGTAATCTTGGGAAAGCTCTGTACATCTCAGGAATGTTCCAAAATAAAAACTGGCTCTGTCTTTCCAAATTGAGAGGTTTAATTCTTTCAAAAGGCACCATCAATCAGTTGTTGTGTTTAATTTTGTCCTGTGTTTAACAGTGGGAAATGTTGTGGTTCAATACGCATAAATATTTGTAGAATCTGAAGCATTGCACGTGATTAGTTCTCCATCCACGGAAAACATTACTTGTTTTCTACTTAAATGACTGAGCATTTATTGTGCACTCCTATAATACTGCTAAACACTACCTACAGCCCAACCTTTTAGGCTCTGTGTGTAACAAACTGGACATTTCTAACCAAGGAAGGTTGTCATCGCAAGTTGACCTGAGATGGATGAAAACTGTGTCCATTACTATGGAACCTAATAGCAAAGCTGTCAACATTACTCAGGAATCGTTTTGAAAGATTTGCATTATGAAAAATTTGCTATATTGGTTTTCCTTTTTCCTTTTTTTTTTTTCCCAGAGGTGATAGGGATGTAGAATATACATCATATATGGAACACTGCATGTCCTATGGTGGCAGTTATATTGAAGGACCATTTTGTGGGAGGTAAGAAAATGGGCCCTTCCTGGGGATCATTAAAATCAGTCCAATCTTTCATAAAAAACAAGTAATAAAAATTTTGTGCTCTAAACCAACAAGCAAGTGGTACCTAAACCAGAACACTCAAAATCAATCAAATAAACCTTATTCCAAAGGGTGGATTTGGTTATTAATTCCCTGATTTCCTACCAATAAGAGCACACTTTCACACTGGTGGACTTGATCGAGGTGCTTGAAAGCCCAAAGTGAACAAGCATGTGAAATATTTAAGGCCACATTTTTATATTTATTGGAAACAGCCTAAATAATTAAACTAGTTGATTCACTGGTGGCTTTCAGGCTCATGCCCAGAGTGAAAGGTCGTGACCTGACATACCATGGCCTCACTTGGTACCAATGATTGACAGGGAAAGGAAATAAGTTGATATCTTTCACGTGGGAATCACAGCTTGTAGCAACTATGAGCAAGTGGGCTATTTGGACTTTGTGGGAAAAGTTAATTGTGTTATTATTCAAAATCTTCATTCCCAAAGTTGGTGCAATGGTGATTTATTTACTTATGTGATAAAACAGCTGTGTACTGTAATAAAATACAGGTCACTTGCTGATGTTTAATGCACAAAAGTAGGGATATATTTGGTTTCTTTTACTTTGAACTTACATTCATGCTAGGCAGTAGGAATGACTTTGAATTGTTAGGAATTTTCTGTTAGTATATGGCAAATAATTAACGCTCTTATAATATTATAAGTTCTTCCATGCTCCGTTATGGAGAACGAGGAAGGCACCATACACTGAAATATGAGTGCCTCTCCACCATATGCTTTCATTATTTCTTTATAATGATAAAAAAGGGGCTGCATTCAGTGCCAGACAATGTCATGGCCCCAGAGATTTAAGTGGCCTGCAGAAAAAAGGAGAAAAAAGCATTTATGATATGAATGAGGATTTGAAATGGCTTTTCAAAAAAAGGCCTAAGATCCACTTTCACCCTAAATTCTGAAATCACTTGAAAGATGTCTAGATGCAAGAGAGTTTGAAGAATAGCAACTTTGCGCCAGGCTCTGTTTTATATGCCGTATCACTGCCATCTTGACCAGGCTTTGTTACGAGGTCACATAATTGTTCCCAGCGATAGGGCACACAGTCTAACTTCACGTATTGTCTCATTTGTTCTAGGAACGAGTCATCTTTATCCGGAATACCCGTTCTTTATGGCAGTCATTTCCAGGTTGGCGGAGGGACGCACTGGTTGTTTACACCTCCAAGCTCAGCAGCGCAGAGGATTTTCCATCAGTTGGCCTCATCTGCTGCCTCCCCAAAGCCCCAAGTCGGGGGACACCAGGGCTTCCTCCGGACTGCAGATCTCTACCGTACCACAGGTATCCCTACCACATAAACCATGGGTGCTGCCAACTCCTTTAACATCGTCATGTCCTTTGTTGGTGGCTGTTTAATTGTCTCATTAAAGGCATTTGAGCGCAGAAGAGGTCACTGTGGGCACAGCTGTACATCTCAGCACTGTGCAGTGCAGCAGTGTGTGGTGGGTCCTAGCGTTTCCCTCAAACTATCCCCACTGTGATATTTTCCCCTCAATCTTTCCTCATTTCTTATTCCCAATAACAAAACAGCTCTTCCCAGAATGGAGGGGGAACTCCATCACTCCTCAATATTTTGTAGCATGGCTTACGTTTCTCTAGGATAATTTTAAACTTTATTAAGATAATCCAGTTCTTAATCGAAATAAGCATGCCTGGTGATATGGTAAACCAAGATAAAGGTTGTTTCAAATGGAATACGAGCTGGTGCTATTTCTCTTGCATTTTTTTGCTGTTATTTGTTCTTATTTAACTTTGGGCAACAGTGGGGTTGACATTTAAAAAGAAGATAGGCTACAGATCCTGCCACAGGACTACATGTCATGATAAGTAAACTGTAGTTTCTGACTGAAAAGGAAAAATGAAATCAAGAAAAAAAGTATCCTGGGGCCATAACATGCCCAAATTTTCCTGCAGCAGTCCGAATATATTTCTTTTGCGCAAATTTGTGTGGTACCTATCTGTATTCCCTGTGTATTCCCTGTGTAAAGGTCTATCGGCAAGGGCATCCTGGAGACAAGACTCAAAGGCACCTGGATTTGGGGAATAAAACACGCCATGCCTATGTCCTGATGGCTTCTTGTAGCAGAAGGAAGGGCTGGCAACACTTTTTTTCCAGCAGAAGAAGCAGTGCTGGTATGCACATGCTAGTCCTGGAAGGAAAAAGTCACAATTAAGCCAAATCCAGCCAGTTCATAGAATTTATTAAATTGTAGAACTGGAGACTGAAACTAGCACTAGGGCTGTAGTTGTATGGAAGCTTCTCTGTTGGGAATGGATAGTGGCTACGACCTGACCTTATGTAGCCCAAAAAAGTGCTTGTAGTGATGCCTTTGGTTCGTGCCTGACTTAGGCTAGACACAGCCTGAACCTCAAGAGACAAAAGGCTGTCAATGCCATGCCAGTCCTCTGATCTTTCCGTTCCCTTCCACCTCCCCACCTCCTGGCTTGCTCTCTTAGCAGCTCCCTGAAGTGAGCACCACGGCTGTGAATCTAGAAGTGAAGAAGCCCATGACACTCTTCAGAAAAGAGCAGTTATTCTTAGCTTTGTTTTTCTGATGTTTTTCTTTCTTTTTTTTTTCTCTCTTTTTTAAAAAGAAAACAGAAAGCCTGCCAAAATTTGGGCTCTTTGATGTGCTTTGGAAAGAAAAACAATGCTATCTATCTGAGCCCTTTGAAAGGAACAAAAATATGTCATTTTAAGGCATGAATTACTTGGGAAGAACGATCAGTGCATTTCACGATTGAAGATGGTCAAGAATGTCTTAATATTTTGCTGGTAGATTTTGATTAAGAAATGCTGAGAGACATTTACATTTCTAGCGAAACTTTCTTTGAGAAAATTTCCTGAGATGTATGGTAATAAAAAGGCAGGAGGGGAAAAGAAGTGGAAGAAGTTGGTATTTGCTGTAGAATATTCCACAACCTCATAATCACCCAAGGAGATACCTCTATAACTTGTTCAGACTTTTCTTCTACCTGATTTAGACCAAGTACGTGAACATGTCTCCTACTTTCAGATCAGTGTTTTTGTTAAAAACAAAACAAAACAAAACCCAGTATTGGTTCTCTTTTGCTTGCTTGTTTTTTCAGCCTTGAGTGCAGTTATTGTACTTTGTGACACTGTTCAGTTAGAATTGATACTCAAAATTATCTATTTTGTCTCAGGTGGAAGAGTCCCAGGTTCGAATCTTTGGCCTATAGCTGTAAGGAAACTTTTGAGTTAGCTGTAGATGACATAACTGAGTGTGTAGCCAGACTCCTGCTTGCTCTCTCCGGTTAAGGTTTTTCCCTCCATCTCCTCAACAAATTTTGTTAGACCTGACGG
The DNA here is from genome assembly GCA_032273925.1 of Rhynchotus rufescens. Taxonomy (NCBI): domain Eukaryota; kingdom Metazoa; phylum Chordata; class Aves; order Tinamiformes; family Tinamidae; genus Rhynchotus; species Rhynchotus rufescens. Next base: position 64,650 of record JAVCKT010026212.1, read on the forward strand.
AATGACTTTCTGACATTTTTATTAAGCCCAGGCTTCATAAACACTGACTTTCTACAATGTGATTAATGGGATTAAACTCCTGTGCAGAAGTAGTTATGCTATTTTTTCCTGAGTGAGAATTTTTAGATTTCCTTTTCTGCCTTCCTGTGAAACTGCCTTCTGCATCATTTACACTGTCTCTTCTCCCTTTCCATTACAGTCATTGTAGAGAGAATATTTGTGCTTAGAGACTTTTTTGTTTTAAAGTAGCATTTACATCTACTATTTCCAGTCCAATGTTTTCAAGAAAAATATATGAGAAGATGGGCCTAGAGTGTAAATGACAATGGGGCTACTTACTTTCAGACTACTTAGTGCTAGAAGGTTAGAGCTGGACTTTGAGAAGAAAGGTGCTCCACATTTCCTGAAAGTTTCTCTGCTTGATTATACAAAAATTTGAGACTTCTTTTGAAAATGCAAGCCAGGGTTTCAAACTTTAAGGATAGCAATCAAGTGCCTTAAATAAGAGGTTTTACGTAGAGAATATTAAGTTCTCTTCTGTAAACAGAGATGTTTTAGGAGAGATGGGAATAACCAGGTGGGAGTAATCACTTTTGGAAGAGTTGTATTTGGGAACTCTGCCCAACACTTTCCTTTATTATGTCTGTTTTTCCTGAGCTCTGGCTCAGGAAAACTCATATTCATGCACACACTTACTCCTTGCTGGGATTCCCTGACTCCAAGACTGTCAGCATTGCCTTATTATACGAGCCCTTTGTTTTATCCTATTCAGTACATCTCGCTGTACGCAATTTGGCCTCTTAACCTGCCGCGAAATATTTCAAGGGCTTGTTGCTGGAAGCCACGTCTCCCTCTGCTATGATTTGTGCAGCCCTGGCTACATTTTCATGACAGCTTCTAATGATTCGTGGTGGGTTGCAGTACAATGAACTCATGCCGCAGAACAGCCCCCTGAAAGAGATCTTTCAAATTATTGTTCCAGTGCAAAAGGTTCCCAATCACCTTCCACCTGCGGATTAGGTGGTTGCTATAGGAACCCACGGTAGCTTTTCAGTGCTGGGCTACTGTCGGGCCCAGATTACCGACTCCCACAAACACAATAGGGGAAGGAATCATGGGCTATTAGTGCTGCCACCACCACCACCACCGAGGTGATGCTGCAGACCTGGGGTGGCGGAGCCGCGCGGTGCGGATGAATAGAGCCGGCGCCTTGAAACCCAAGGGACAGGAGGAGGAGAGGGAGCGGCAGGAAGTGGAGCTCAAGTCATCGCAACGGACACGCCGTCTTTGATCTTATTTTCTGCACTGTATAAGTGTTTTCATAATATAATGCTAAATGCAAGCAGTGCAATTACTGATGGCAGAGCCACTGGTCATGTCCTTATGTTAGTACAGGGTTGCCTTTCCTCCCTTCTCTTTTCTTCCAGTGAGTAGTACAGTCTGAACCTTTCCAGACCTGCAGGATTAACTCTGGCCAAGGTTAGAGCAGCAGCTCACCAGTCTCCATCCCAGGAGAGTCAGACCTCCTGCATCCCTGGGAAATATCACCTGAAATATCCCCTGCACACAGGACTTGAACAGGGAATTTTGCAGCATGAGAAATGTGTGCTGAATAGCTGAGATCAGATCTCTGTCTGCTTTGGTGGCCAAGAGTGCATCTCAGGAGTTTATGCTGCTGAAGGACTCTCCTGCAGAGCGAGCTGCCTCTGTGCTTCGTGGGGAGGAAATAACTGTTTGCAGCATTTGTAGATGGAGTGGGGAAAAAGGAGGTACTCTAGGCTCCCAGAAATAGTTTTGTTACCACTTGTGCTTGGTCTCGGAGAAGCAAAGGAATAAAATACGTCCTCATCTTTAGCTGGTGTGCACTGAGCAAAGCGAGCTGCGGTTAGTCACAGGTTCACCAGCTGCTGCTCTGGGGGTTACTGCTCCTCTATTACATTACCGCGATGTATTAGACAGGGTGCAGTGATTCATTCCCGCTCCTCATTGCTTTAGGAGGCTCCTCTCCCTCTTGACGGGAGCGCAGCTGACCCTGCTGCTCATGACCCTTGGGACTAAGGCGGGCTCCACGTTGGTGCAGGCTGGTCTCTCTCAAGTGCAGCCAGGCAAAGAACAAAACTGAGCCCTGTGGAAAGATCTGGCTCACGTTTATCTCTGTGGCTGGAGAAGCATTTGCTTAAGTGGCTCTACATTCTGACCAGCCTGCTGATGTGTTACTTAGGTTTTCTCCTCCCTCGGCACCCTTTTCCCACTTCTTTCACCTTTGCATTGGGCCATTCTCAGCCTCACAGACCTCGGTGACCCTCCAAGCTGGAAGTGACATTCCTTAGGCACTTGTTCGCAAAATGAACCACAGAACAGAGTTTGTACTATGCTTGGACAGAACGAGGACTATCAAAATACCACAGAGAGGTATTGTTCCCCTGCACTTCTGCTGCTCTGTAGGCTGAAACCCTTAGCTGAATGAATTATGGGCTGACTGACATCTAACAACCCGTATTTGGAGGGAAGCCACATATGCATGCAGGGCATAGGTGCTGCTGTTGGTCAGCTGGACTGCCCCGGGACCATCTGGCACTGCTCTTTGGCCTCCCTGTCTCCAACATTATCTTTATTGACCAGCTGCTTTTGCTCATTGCCATTGACAAAGCCTCCCCGGCCACAGTTTCCCCTTGCTTCCAGGGAAGACAGAGATATACGACAGCCTTTCACCTTCTACCAGTGGCCTTGAGCTTCTGGCGCCCCAAGGTCTCTGCTCGGGTTCGCCTTCTGCTCTTTGGCGCTGTTCTCACAATAGTTAGGACGCTGCCATTAGCTCCCCCAGTGCCTTCTTGCTCTCCTAACCATAAGCCCAATATGATCTATTCCACTTCAAATGAATGAATCTGTAAGCAACACAAGGAGTGACAAAACTGCTTCCAGTTTTGCCTGAGGCATCTAAGAGGGTGAAGAAATAGGCTGGGCTGAGCACGCTTGGATCAGAACTTTACCAGAGGTGTTTCTGTAATTTCAGGGAACTTGACAACTGTGAATCGGACCCTCTGTCTCTTAATTTTATGCTTTTCATTTCGTGATCCTTTGTGGGGACGTGAATTGCTTCTGGGTTGAGCATCTGTCTACAGACTTACAGGAACAAGACAGACTTCGTGTAGTTTTAAGTGCTTTTGAATGGGGACCTATAATGGAACCGGAGACAGAGTCATAACAAGAGAAGTTTGACAAGATGGCTCCAATAAAATAGTGGGAAACTCTTCCATTACCATAGTCATATGCATGACCTTAGCAATGCCCAGGACTGCCTTGGGAGCCATAGTGCAAACCTCCCCTTATGCTTTATTTTTTTATCAACAATGTTCTCCTTCACTTTGACGTCAGCTTGAAGATTGCTTGCTGTGATGTGCTGCACCTTTCATATTTTCTTTCTAGTCATAATATTGCTTCAGTCGTAACCTCAGCACTTTGAGGAATAATTGTCCCTGACAAGGAGGTGAATCACTGGCAGAGAGTTGATAAGCATTACATACAGATGACAGAAGTCAGGACATATCGGATTACTGCTGTGAATATAATAAAAGAGAGCCTAAACACTTTGGCAGCTCAAAGACAAGCCATTTCATAACTCTCTAGTGGGGCTATTATCTTCCATTTACTGCCACTGATAACCAGGTTGCAACTGTCTCCCTAGGATCCAGTTACAATTCACTTAACACTTAGAGGACTAGACGTATTGGAGGATGTTTGCATGAGGATAATTTCTTAAAGTTCATTTATTTTTAAATTTTTATCTTCCTTGCTCCCCACTTTATAGTGTGATAAGAACCTAAATCAGGAAGCTTTGAACTTCCTTTGAGAAAGGAGAGTTCATGGTCATCTTCCCTTTAATCTTCTACCCAGGAGTTTCTTTTGAAGCCGGTCATTCATATCCCTTAGAATAAGTGCAAGGCACATTTCCACCTCTCTCCTTCTTGTAAGGCACCTAGACCTAACAGCTTGTTGCAATACTGACTCCGTTAGCTCTCCGTGTGGGTGTTATGTTAAGGTTTTATCTTTGTAGCCTTAGGAAGGGGCAGCTAAGCTTACAAATTGGGGGGTGCTGGTGTGTCTCAGTAGCAGATAATTTACAGTGCTGTCAATTAGGATCCGCACTGACCGAGTCTGGCTACAGCTGGTATTTATATCCACAGCCTGAGATTTTGTTTCCGAAGCTCCGTGCCTAAAACGAGTTTAACACATCGGGCTCTTAGATATCAAAGTTCCCTCTCTTCTAGGCAGAGGACAAAAAGAATAATTTTGCTATGGCAGAAATCTGGCAAATGACCAGTGAGTCTCCTTCCTATCCAGCAGACCATTCAGAAATATTTATCAAGATGAGCTTAGGGATGAAACCCTCTCTGCATGAAATGAAATTCTATAGTCTGTAAGATTCCTCTCCCGAAGCAAAACCATCAGCAGCAAATGCCAGCTCTGCTCAGCTTTCCACATATGAGGTGTTGTTAGATGCAAGGCAAAAACTGCTTCAGTTTTTCTCAGGCTGGAGATAGACGTTTCTCTGTAGATGGGAGCCTTATTTTGTAAGTTCGGCCACATAAAGGCGTGCCTGGATTCTAGTTTGCTGGAGTCCCATTCACGGCCCCTGTGTGAAGAAGGTCTTTGCCAAAGATGGCCTGGGAAGGTGGAAGGGGTTGTGAGAATAAGTGCTCCTGGCAACTCAGAGTTGCTCATAAAGTCTTCCTAGGCTGCAGCACAAATGTTCTCCTTGCATTCACATTCCTAGAAGCTCTGCATGGAAATCTTGCCACAAAAGCCAGATTTGGAGAACTAGGGGCTAAAAACATCCTTTTTTTTCTGTACAACTTGCACTTTTTTTCCACCAGTGAAAACTTTACGTCTTAGCCAGCCAAAACTAGGCCCATACTGTTTTATGTAAACTGACAGAAGTTTACTTGGAGAGAAGCTTAACAAGGCTCTCAATCTACAAATAACAATTCCCTTTTCAATAGGATTTGTGTCCTGCTTGATTATTCCAAGCACAAGCCCTCTTATGCTACAGAGAACCTATAAAGAACAACAGCAATTAAGGAGGGAGAAAAAAAGTTCAGTCTTTGTTGAAGCAGTAATTCCAAGTGGTTTTTCTTCAGGACTTCTGGATCTGACCACAAACCTATGGGCAGGGAAAGACACCTGAATACCTTGGTGCCCTGCTTTATCCATCTGTAAAATGAGGGTGATCAATCTTATCTGCTCGACAGTTTTGTCACATGGTACAAGCAAGGAATATCTATAAATTGCTTTGAGCCGTTGAGATCAAAGTAACGATGGAAGTGCCAAGTGTTGTTGTTGTTACTGTATTAACAATGTTGGCTGTTTTCACTGTTCATATGGTAGCCTGGCTGGAATTGGGCAGGAAGCCCAATACTACCAGCAACCAACGAGAAACTAAAATAAAATGTTTTACTTAATGAGAGCCACTGTTTAACTGGAAGCCCGTGTAATTATGTCACAGAGGGCTAAAGGATCTAATGTTTCCTAGTACGTTTGCTTTTAAAGGGATGATTAATCCTGCATATTTCAAGATGATAACTGCTGCTTTGTTCAGTTCCTTTTTCTTTCCTTCTTTCCTTCTTTCCTTCTTTCCTTCTTTCCTTTTTTTTTCTTTTCTGGATTCCCTGGTGGCTCTGAAGAGACCCTGAGCAGCAGAGGATTTTTCTTAATTATACAATAGCTATCTTGTATGTCTGATGTTGGAGTATTTTCTGAAAGCTCAGGTATGGATGAGTTTAGAACAGCATTCATATTCCAGATTTATTCCATTTAGGTTCTCTGAGCCATGGCACACATTAGAATAGGCCCTCAGTAGGTCTGTCTTAAATTGTCAGTATTCTCGGAAGGCAGTTTGGCTATGAAGGAGTAAAACTCTACCTTACCTTGCATCCAAGAAATCCTGGTTTACATGATAAAGACTGCTTTCAGTTGGCTACTAAACAGTCTGGTTTTACTTGCATGTTCTATCTTTGTTTACATATATGCTCTGTTAATTTTTACATGTTAGGAAGATATTTAAGAGCACAAAGCTCTTCACCTCCTGGAGACAACGTTCGTAAGAGATACTAAAATCCCATTACGTAGATATGCCAGGGAAGATATTTATGCTTTAATACAGGTGAAGGAGTAATGTCATATAAATGAGATTCTCTGATCTATCCCTTAATCATGATGATAGATAAAAACTACATTATATCCATTCCTCTAGATGCTGGATCATCTCTGTTTTTAAAGATCTCCAGTGCAGAAGATCCCAAGGGCTCTCCAGGCAACTCTTCTTAGTACTTCTTAGCTGTCCTGCTAAGGACATTTTCAAATACTGGCTCAGTTACTCCCACGTCATGTTTTGCTCTATCCACCATGAAGACAGAAGACATATTATTGCCCTCCTCTTCCTCTAGCAGATAGCCACATATGTGAAGATCATGTATTTAGAATGAGGATGTTTTTGTTCAAACTTGTTCACACCTTATATTTTCTGTGTGAGAATGAGATGCTCTTTTCATTATTAATGCAGTCTACATATTCCTCAATTGTAAATAGCTTTCAGAGGGAAATTTAGTCTCTTATTGGAGTGAAAAAGCTTTACCTCTCTTTATACTAACCATCAGTGACATGGGAATTTGTTAAGGAAGGAAAGAGTTAATAATATGATTATCTGGTCAGCAACTTTGAAAGGCTCTTCCACTTTGAAAACCATTTTCTTAATTATTTTAGGTTAACACTTAAATGCATAGAAAAAAAAAAATCACGTGTAATCTGAAACTCCAGACATGGGGACAGGACTGGATTGAGATAACATTAAAGATTTTATTGCTGTTACATTATAAATTATTTCTATTATCATGGCCCTATGGGTATTACATTCTGTCAGTTCGCTTTCACTGTTACATCACTTAATGTTATTAACACACTTTAGGGTATAACATTACAGTTTTATTGTGGAAACCTTAAACACTTACATTTAAAGTACTGAATCAAGTTATTATCCTAGCTGACCAGATCTGGTCTATTATCATTTTATCACTCATAAAAATCTGTGATTCAATTTGATTCAACACTTGAGGAAAAATCATGGCTTATATATGCTTAAACCCAGTTGCAATATTAATACAAAGCAACACATGGATGACTTCATTTTATTAAAGTTGAGGTAGCCTTGGGAACTGCATTTATGATCTTTATACTGCATGAGAAATTTGATCTGACCTGTCACCATTTGTGATTCACTAATAAACTGATAAGGTTTTCTTATCAGTATATTACAGAATTGTGAACATGGTTTCCCTCCATTGTACACTCTGAATACATACATTGATCACAGCATGGTAACTAAGAGAAACAGGTATCTCTCCTGTCTGGACATCTTATCTTGCAGATTGGAGAAATACTGCACTTAAAAAGGTGATACGTGCTTCGTATGGCTCCAGTGACATTAATAAAGAAAAAATGGGCCCTTGTTTCTCTGTCTGGAGAACTATGTGGGGAAATGTAAGACACGAGTAGGTTGTATAAACAGTTATTTATGAAAAACAACTCTAATGCCTTCTGCACAGGCCAACAAAGATTTGTAACATTTGTATAACGTAATGCAAGAGAAGTTTCACTGAAGTCACTGATTCTGGCATTATGCAGACAGTTAGTACTAGATTGGGTTTACTGGTTGAGTTAAAAGAAGAATCCATTGCTTGGGACTGCCTGAAATATTTCATATTTTATTTCTGCTTATTTGTTTTTGTTTCCTGTGAGAAGGCAGAAAGCTGAATGTAAAATTTAAAGTGTCTCTTGGAAATGAAAAATCAGAAATTCTGAAAATGTCAAAACGAAACATTTCAGCTTTTTCACTTCATAGGGAGGGAGGAGACAACGCCGTAGTAGTCTGGAAACACGGTTCTGAATGCTTTGCTCGGCGTTAATGACCTAAGCAAGAAGTTTTGCTCCTGCAGCCCATTTCCCATTGAAGTTGGAGGAAGGAGGCTGCTCAGCTCTACATCCAGGAGTTCACCAGTGCAATGAGAACCCAGGCAGGAGGGTGAACGCACTGAACCAACCAGTCCTATTCTGGCATGCGCACAAAATCTCCCTAGCAACAAAGATGACAGCTTGGTAACAGCAGCTGCTGCTTAATGGAAAACATTAGAAAAATAATCCATTCTACATCTATGTTCCATTCGCATTTTCATATTTATCACAAAAAAAAAAAAAGTGTTCTCAAGAAAAAAAAAAATCAGAACTTTAAAAAGCTTTAAGGCATGAGGGTCAGACACACATATGTAATGAGATAAGCTGCTGCAAAGACTAGGAAAAAATATGTGTGTATAATTCTGACACAGAAATTTTCCTTTTTAGCCCTAGCTATATTGTCTAGGACTGGCTTTAACAAGCAGGCATGGGTATGTGTTGTGGGAGTAGCATGGATATACAATTATTTATTCTTGCATCAGGTATTAGAGCAGGCCAAATGTGGAATGTTAAATTCCAAAACAGCAGTTTTGTTATTGCTGTTTGAAGTGTACCTGTTTCTGCTCAATTCTGGCCTCACTGGATAGGAACCAGTGTCCTAACAAAAGGAAATCACTGTCTCTGATAAAATCTTCCTTTTTATTTTTTAGCAAAAGCAAATACCAAGTAATTTCCCCTTACAAGTGTTTTGAAGAAGTTCAGTGAAGATATAAAGACAACTCTATGGCAGCTTCCCTGGGTAAGCAGCAAATCAGAGTAATGCTAAATCACCGTGTGAAACACACAAATTAGAAATACATTAACTAGTGTCATTCATCAGTCTGAAATGATACATTTTATTACATGATAATAATGGCTGTAGCTGTATAAGTAGCTAAGGTAAAATTACATCATAACTTGCATTAGCAGTATGAGATTATATCCTGATTAATGCACAATTAACTTGTCATGTGTACAGTGCATGTGTTTTGTAGGTAGACAGATGGGTTACACTATGTCTCACACTCACATATGTAGCATTTATCACTTTCTCCTAATCCAAAGATTAGGGCTATTGCACTAAATTCCTTAGACACCTCAGCAGATCTAGTGTAGAGCTACCTAGACTCAGCACATCACTCGGGGGCCCTTGTTGACGACCACCAGTAAATCTTGAATCCTGCTCCCCTCTACAGACAGGGAGCATCAGCTGCTGCTCCAGGTAGACATCTCGAGTGAGAGCTGAGCTTCTGATGAAGGACACCAGCTACCTCGTGAACTGATTTTGGAGGTACGAATCACAGCTGCTACACAATTCTTGATACTAAAATCTACTGAAAAGGGTTGGCTGACTTTCATCCTTACTGTGCTTTATTTTCATGTCTGATGATTCTTCCTGATTCCAGCATTATTAAAAAGAGTTGTTGCATCTGAATATATCAGTAACGTAGATCTGGGGCATGTTGAAAATTCAGAGAAAACAATTCAGATTGGTTAATTGGAAAAGTCACAGGCATTTTGATATTAAGCTGTTAAATATGAATCAAATAAGTAATTATATTTAAGATAGGGAGCAAGCAGGTAAGTCCACTGCAAACCAAGAAATTGAAAAAAATCCCCATTTTTTTTTTCTTCCTGGAGGCGAAGTGGGGGAAAAGTTTTGTGTAGAACTTTGTCCAAGACCTAATTAATTTTAGAGGTTGTCCAGAAGACAACACAGAGAAGCAGCTTAATCAGTCCTGTCTTATTTCCCAGATTACCAGGTACAAAGGTAGAGCATTCCCCATATAGAGACAGGTAACTTCTCAATTACATATACTGCTTTACTCTTTGAAGAGATCCCTGCAAAATAAATGGGATAGTTTACTGCAGCTCCCCTCTCCATGAGGGCTAGCTACTTATTTTTTATTGTTCAAAACTCCCTCTCAGCCCCAATTACTGACGTCTCCATGGGAAGCTTGTGAAAGGCTCCGATATCCATGACTAAGCCAGCCAACATGCTTCGTCAGAAAGCTGCTAACGCAAGCCAGGTAGCAGCTCGCTTGCGAGCATTACGGAACAAGAAAGCGAGTGGTTTTGGGGAGCATCCCTCAAGCTCCAGGAGCTGCTCTGCAGTGTTTTTGAGCCAAAATCACGCAAAGCAAATGCAAAAGACACCCCCACCTCCTCGCCCCCCTCCGCTCCTCCTTCCAGTCCCCGTCAGTCCCCAGCCCAGCCTGTAATTTGGCAAGACGAATGAAGTGTTTTCGGAGTGTCATCACTTCTGCCTCTGGCAGATTTGCTTCCCCAGTCTGCCTTTCGCCTTTTGGACCTGTCACTCAGCCCTTTGGCAGAGGGGAAGGGGAGGAAGGGAGGAGGAAATCATCTCTTTGCTAATCACCTATCACAAGCAATGAAATCCCGCCGGCTCCGCGCCAGCTAGGTACATTTCAAAGGGAAACGGAGGGGGGCAAAGTGTCACTCAAGGCAGATATTTATGAAAGATGACAGTTTGCAAATATCTCAATCTTGGACAAGGCTGCTCCAGTGACACAGAGGAGCGCTGCAAAATTGGAAGAGTCAGCAGCCAACATTTATTTCATCAGGACCTGTCCAATCTTTGGTGATCGCTTGACAGTCTGGGGATTGCTGGCACAAGCCACCCTCTTTCCATTGGCTGCTCCCGCTCAGTTTGCATGGATCAGCCTAAGGAGCTGTAATAAATATGTAAAGAGGGATAAAAAGGAACAGTTTTGCGAAGCGGCAGCCTCCAACGGAAGAAGCGGCACAAAGCTGCGCTACCCTTTCTGCTGAATGGAAACAAAGGAGAGGCCCCGGCCTTGCTAGGCCTTTCCCTGGCACTACCACCATGGAGGCGGCCACCCCAGGTGCTCCTTGCTGCCTGGAGCAGCTCAGCCAATCAGGGAGGGCTGGGGTAGTCACGTGACTGCTGCATGCCCTTAAATACCCTGCCGGGAAGATGGTGCCTCTTTTGGGGGCCATTTTGTGTTGGGTGCTGTTGGGGCTGAGGAAGCGGCCAGTGCGAGGCCTGGGAAGGGAGGAGGCCTGGGAAGGGAGCAGTGAGGAGGGAGAGGAGCTGGAGCAGGGCCAGGCTGGGCGTTGGCGCAGCCAGGAGGTGCTCGCGGGCCACCTGGCTGCCGTTTGTGAGAGCCCCAGGGAAGGGGAAGGAAGGTCCCAGCACCAAGAGCTGTTCCCACAGTGCCTCCAGGAGCACTGTGCTCCCCGGGCAGCTGCTTCCAGCGCTGAATTTCCACCTTGTCCTGCACAAAGCATCACGTAGTGCTCAGAGAATGATGTTTCTAATCACAGGGCACTTGATTCTGCTTAATTGCTCCTGTCCTTTCCCTTATCCCTCCAATGGACAAAGTCAGCAGCACAAAAATGCAGCCTTCTGCAGAACATGAGTCCAACAGGCTGAACTGTTCTCCTCTAGGCTGTGAAACAGCTCCAGGAGCTTCTGAAATGCCACATTAGAAAGATCCGAAATCAACGTGGACACAACAGCAGCAGAGGACACACAGCAAACCGGTATGACTATGGCACTTCTAGGTGAAGTCTTAGCTGTTCTTACAGCAATGAATTGTAAATAACCATTGGAACAAACCTATCTCGATATTGACTAATTTCATGGTAAAATGCCAGACCTGAAAGAAAATGCTAATTCAGCTGCTCGCTATGTGGTGTTTTCCTGCATCTCATGTGCTGTGGGTTTGTGTGTGTGCATGTGACTCATGGAAAAACAGTAACGTGGATGGAGGTGGATTATGTTAGCAAAATGCAGAACTGCTCCTCTGTTCTAGAGTTTTAGCAATTCAGTTGAAGTGGATGATGAGTTCAATTAAAAGCCTTGTTCTTCCCTTCATTATGCCTTGCATATCTCAGAGTTTTGCATAATTTAAACTAAAACTGTGGCATAAAGCAGCACCCTTATTTCAGTCCTCAAAAAGTGTTTTCTCTGAGGTCCTTGGAGCTGTATCGAGATGCATAGGGGCTAAGGGTGCTAAAGCTGTATAGAGTTCCTGGCATAAGGAACTACAGTTGCTGTTAGTCTAGTCATGTAGATGGTCTGTTTGATGATCTTGAAGGTCTTTTTCAACCATAATGATTATATGATTCTTAAATTGTTAACTTTTTTTCCATAAACAGTGGTTTACAGGTGTGTGGATACCCATATACTTGTGACTTAGGCCCCAAGATCTATTTCTCTATCAAAATGGGAAAAGTCACTGTCTTCTCCTTTGTCTGCTGTGATAGATTGTGCAAAAGTGATGTGAGAATCTCCTGCAAGTTTCTTTTGTGGTTTCCAAGTTGGCAGCCCGCAGAAAAGCTGATCACATGAATGGGTGGGATAAATGAGGGAGAGGTTTGCGATGCCCTTCAGTCTGTTACAAATATCTTTGTGAAAACAAATTATTCTTACCCAGGTATTCCTGGGTAAATTCCCCATCACAGGGGGGAAAAATGAAGTGCTGTAAAAGGCTAATTAATCACTGCACACCCAGCAAGGAGCAGAAGGCCATTCCAAAGTAATTGTAGTTATCTTCATTATTCTTATTTTCAATTACATTTCAAATTCAAATAACAAGTTGCCTTTTAGAAAATTTCATGGTTTAAATCCCAGCTGAATAATTTTTTATGTACTGCTTGCTTAGACAGAACTTCCCCTTGATTGGAAAGGCCTCTTAGCTTCTGGAAGAAAGTTAATGAAAAAAAAAAAATACTTTAAAGCATCAGAATCCCAAGTTGTCCACAAAAATGCATATAGAGTTCTTGCAAGTCACATGTCCTGTAATTTAAATCTGTATTCAACTAAGTGCTTTTCAGGTGCTATCTTGACACCAATTGAAAACACAACTGTGCATCTGTTCCTGTATTGAGTTAGACTGCTGATGTGTTGTAACTCAAGCTCTTGTTGTTAGTGCAAAGTAAACAATTCCAAATTATTCAACAGTTTTTCAAAAAATAATGACTATACCTAAACTCCCTAAAGCAGGAGCACAGCATATACATTTACTAGTCTGTATGTTTCTTTTCTTTATAGATGTCCAGGTGCATAGGATCAGTGCTTAGCCCAGTCTGCCAGCAGTACGAGATTGCAGTGGGATTGGTGAGGGCATCCAGGAGGGCTCCTGAGCCTTTCAGGAACATGTTGCCTAATATATGTGCTAGGATATATATGCCGAGGGTGGCACCATATTTTCCCAAGTGGCCCATAGGCAATATTTTTTCAAATACTCTCCACCTCCTCATGGCTGTGCAATTACCCTTTTTTGTTTATTGTCTTACAAGAGGCTAGATGGTAGCTATGCTAGTTGCCTGGGGAATGGAAATGAGGTTATGGCTGCATCTGAGTTACTTTTCATTTAAAAGAGTTTGCACAGGTGGAAGCAAAGAGGTCAAGTTTTGCTGATGTTACATCTCGTAATAGCTCTGTGGAAGTCTGGTGGGTCCTAACCACGATTGGAAGCTTTCAGAGGAGGAAAGATAGGATTTAATGGGCCAACCTTTGGTAGTTGAACTTTTATATTGATGTGAGAAGTGGCACAAGAAAAATCATCTCTTTCTGTGTACACAGATGTACATAGGGAATGGGACTTTCTACCAGCTCTGACACGTCCTTAGAGGAAGCTCAGGAGACCACCTCCTTTTCTGGAGATGATGGGCTGTGCTCTGTGTGTTTCAAAAGCCAGCGGACCAATGTTTGCTTTTTTTAAAGTGTGTGTGGGGGAAATCATTTCCACGTTTCTTGCATCTGGGATGCAGAGTACTAATTGTGTCATCTCTTGGACATGGAGGGCTGTCCTAGCAGTTACAAAGCCATCTCTCTTGTGACATTTCTAGTTGTTTGCTCTCAAATGTTCCTATACATATTTGTGTTTGTTTATACATGCATGTCTTTTTGCGCATATATACATACATATCTAGCCTGAAGGAAAATGTGACTATGTCAGCTCTGGCCATCTTTATGTATTGTTTTACTAGACATGTTTACATACAGTTTTACTAGACATGGGTACTAAAAGTCTCATAGTAAGACAATTCCCTGACTCTCTTCAGAAAACTGTAAGTAATCTAGATGATATAAGCAGTTTATTGAAAGAAGGTTCTGTGTCATCATGCATTTTGGAATCACTTTGTACCGGCTATGCTATCAGTTAGACCTTTGAAATTTCTTCTTCCAGGAAGGAAAGATGTCTCTCTTTTTCCCAATAAATAAATAAAAAGAAACCTCCATCAGTGTTATTCAAAGGAATTCATCCCACAAGACAGGAATTCCCATACAGGTCAGAAAAAAAAGTACTGTCTCCTTTTCTGAATATCACTTTTCATACTATAAATCCCTCAGAGTCTTTATTGTGGAATGAATAATAGATTAATCATTCCTCTGTGTGCAATGCCGGGGCTCTCTAATGTCACTGATTATTCTATATTGAATAAATAGTGTTGCTAGGTTGATATGTTTAAGGCAAATGAGATGCTTATTGGTATCCAAGAAGCCAGTTAACAAGATCCATTTTCCTCCATTGACTTCTACTCATGTATTAATGAGGTTCAAAAATGTCTTTTCTGTGTGGATCAGATAAACGTGCCTTTGTTATTCCCAAGAAGCACACAAATATTTGCTCCATTTATGTTTGTATTAATGTGTCACCAAAGCTAAATCTTCAGAAAGGGAATAAATACCATATCCATTAAGCCACTTAAGGGGTGAGTTCTGCAGAACTGTGCTGCAGTTGTTGCCATGGCAAATATCCATATTTAGGGAATTGTGTGGCAACAAATCCAGCATAAAGGGCTAGAAGAAGAAAATGGACTTCTCCCCAGACAACTCTCACCTACATGTATGTGTTTTAAAACTTTTAATGGCTGAATAGGCACTGTTTTGAATGATAACTTGAGTGCCATCTGAGGAAGATGTTTTACAACCCAGAGAAGATACAGAGGGAGGAAGAGAGCAAAGTAGAAGAGACTGATGAGGGATCATCAAGTTTTGGTCAGTAGTGCCAAGATTTCTTGGGCAAGGGGTTGCATTCTCTTTTTTTCAACTAAAAATGAATAAAGATATTCCAGGGAGAGGAGTCTTTGTCATACGCTATTTGCTGAAGACAAATATGGAATAAAGTAAGCAAATATGTTTGCTTTTTGTTGAACATTTGAGTTTTGCTTTCCTTTTCCTAACTGTTCCTGTAGCGTCTGTTGGTGTTTGGAGAAGTGGAAGTCTTAAGGATTGAGAGGGATCGTGCGGTTGTAGTCTCTATTTAAATGGCGAAGTAGATTTTAACTTTTCTTGAAGCAGTGGTAGCATTAGGTGATTATTTCCACAAGTCTATTAAATAGTTCTTTTTATTTTACCTATTTTAACTGCATTGATGAAAATGCCAGGAGGTCTTCAAGCAGAAGTCAGGAGAATTGTGTTTAATTTTGTTTTTGTTTAAAAAAGTAAAAACTGACTGGAAAAAAGCTCAGAGGTTTTCTTCTGTCCTATTAAGAGTCCACCTGATGACATCCATTTTGTTTCCATTTTGTTTTGTCAAATGTCTCTAAACAACCAATTTAAATGTTTCTGATTTTTCCCTTTGTCAAAATATAATAGATCATGAATAAGTAAAGAGAAAAAAAAGTAACATTGTGCTATAAAATTTTACAACAGTATAAATAAAAAGAAAATATCACCTGTCACTTCTACATAGGGACCTCTAAGTTTTGGTCTTACTTGAACATTTTATGCAATCATGTTAGTGAAACTGAAGAGAGAGAGAGAGAAAGGGGAGGGGGAGGAAAGAAACATGCTTTAAAAATAACCTAACAAGGTCTAATATAAAATCCTGACCAACTTCATGCTTGTTTTGGAATGCGGACATCATGAGGTTGAATGGAGAATGAATTACACATAAACGTTGGGAGAAGGGAAGAGAGAATTAATATGTGGGAAAGCCAAGAACTTTTTTTTCACCTGGCTGGAGCAAATTTCCTGGAAACATCTGTAAGTGCTGTATAATGAGCAAGCAGACTTGGGCCCATACTGTGCAGGAAGCCCCAACCTTTCTTTGAGGCGCTGGATGCAATAATGTCAGGATGGTGGTAGAACGAAGGGTATCTCGATGTAGAAATCCAGATCCTTTTTTTTTTTTTTTTTTTCTTCCTCCCTTTTCTGGGGAGAGGGAGAAGGAAGATGAGGACCAGGTTGAGGAACACCTGGGAGCCATATGGAATTTACTGATTTTTTTTTTAATTAAAATTCTGTAGCTCAGTTTCAAACATTGCAATAACTTAATGCAGAGTAAAATTTTACTGGATTTAATGCAGTAAAGACCTCTGAATATTCACACATTGCCTACAAATGGCAATTGTCTTCTAATGCAGGCTGAAAGACTTGTTGTTTCTCCGTGGCCCTGATCCAAATCCACCAAAGCAGTAGGGGGCCTCTGGCCTCCAACTCAGGTCTGCAGCCTGGTTGGTATCTTGGGCCTTGAGTGTTTTGAAAATGTAAAGAAGGACCAAAATTTTAATTTTGTCTCCAGATGTTGGAATGTTAGCAAGGAAGAAAGGTTCAACTCCAACTGATATTTTTATTTCCAGTTCATGTTGAAGAAGGTCTTTGGCCAGGTAGAGTGGCATAGCCAGAGTCTTGCTTGGCCCTATCTGGAGAAATTCCAGATGGTGGAAGAAAGCAAATCCTCTTATATGGCTTTTGACTGCACAGGTAACTGGAAGAAACCAGTGTCTTATAATAAAAGTTTGGTTTCATGGGATTGTTTTAGCTCGGTTTGTCTAAACATGTCTGAAAATAGGCAAGAACACGAGCCACCTTTGTGTCGGCTTGTGTGTGATCAGTGTATTTCATGTTGCAATCTGGATGTTCATATCCTGAGAGGTTTGACTTGTGTGGGTTGATTATTTATTAAGTTTTGTGATAGGCTAGTTTGGCTATTTTTATTCAAAGTTGGTTTAAACTGAGGTACCAAGTACTAACTAACTTCTAACTTCAAGATTTTTGACTCTCAGAACTTTGCTCACCAAAGCTCTGACCTGTCGAGACATTTAGCTTGCTACTTGCAGAGTCTATTTTTTTTTTCAAATAAACTGTCAGAGACCAGGCCTTAGATCTGAACCTTCCATACCTCTGAGAATTTGAAAACATCCATATGCATGAGTTTCAAGTAAGAGTATGTTATCTGAACCATAAAAGCAGTAGTGCAGTCCTAGAGGGTGGTGGTATGTTTGTATGTCGTAGTATGTTTGTGGTTTTCGGTGATGACTGGTAGTCTGACAAATACCTGTAAGTACATGTAAATGATTGGTACTAGGTGAAAGCCAGGAAGATGGAAGAAATGTCCTTTCTCCTATCCTGAATGTGCTTTACAGAGGTATAAAAAGACATAAAAGGATAATTAGCCTGTCCCACTCACCACCCCCAAAAAGGTGCTTGTATTGTTCAGTGCAGGGCACAGAGAGAGGGGACAGGACTCCAGGGTTGTTTTTGTTTTAATTCATGTACATAGGTCTACTTCAAAGAGAAGTAGTAGTTGGAAATTTTGTGATGGAGATCAGCAAATCAATAGATAGAAAGGAGTGGAAAGGTTATTCTGCAGATGAAGTGAGTACAGCTTTGTTTGTTATGAGTACACTTATGGTAGGATATCAAAGGCAAGTTGTATCCCTGATTTGATTCCTCAGAAGTGTATAGAATAAATTAATGACTGACTTAAAAGTAGGAAAAGAAAAAAAACGAACCCACTGAACTAACACTGCTATCCCTGAACCACCCTGAGTTTTTGTGTCTGGACTTGGCTTCTCAGCACTCTCCTGGAGTTGGCCAGAAGAGCACAGATGAGTGTAAGTGGGAGGGCAGGGCTGGCTAATTGGAAACGGGGAGCACTTTGCAAACACCATTACATGAAATGTGAGCCATGTAACGTGGCAGAAACAAGGCAGTGCCCCGTGTAAGCGGTTAATTGTGTTGTACGGTGGCGTGTTAGAGCAGCACACGTTGTTAGAACCTGATCTACTGCCATTTCCAGCCTTCCCGGTCCCCTGATGACTTGAGTTACAGAGATGACCATTTGGGTGAGAGCTTCCTCAAGGGAGCCAGCTTGCATTAACCTGAACAGTTTGTTTGATGTGTCTTTTCCATAGTGCTGTAGCTCAGTAGGTCCATTTTTTCCCTCTTTTTTTTTAATGCACAGCAGTGACTTGTTAAAATAGAATTTATTTAATTCAGGATGAATATGGGCTTTTACGTTAAAAGCCCCTGCTTTTACCTTTACGGGGCGGGGGGAGGGGGTAGGCTTGTTTTTCTGCTAATAGCAGTGTCAGCTGGGGCCAGAAGTGCTGTTTTCCGTAAATATATTTTAGAGTTCATATTATTAGGGAGGAGGATAGAGAAGCAGGTTTCCTCATAAACTTACTAAAACAATTGGTTAATGACTCCCAATCTCTGTAGGCTGTCTCTGTTATTACTGTTTCAGCAATAGCTGAATGACATGCAGGAATACAGGCAGGAAAAAAAGTGCACGAAGTATGAAGCGTTACCCACCTTATATTATTTTGTGCACAGTTGTAGACTGCCCAAAATTCAGTACCCTGCAACAGCCTGCCTGTTGGTGCCTTAGAGCACTGCAAGGCATTTGCTACAAAACACATACAGCCAGAAATGTTCCCTGAGATATCAAGCCATCAGGGTCTTCCTCTACTTCTTGCATGTGGCTCAAACTTGTGTTTAGGAGCAAAGTGCCACTTCTTGCCATGTGGGCGACTTGACTGGACATTGCTCTAAATTCTTCATGATGCAACGACGAGTGCTAAAACTAGCCCCGGTAAGGCTGGCGACAAAGAATAAAGTATATGTTCTCCCAGTGTGGTTTTGCAAAAATGAATTATGCTATTAAGTGCCAAGAAGAAAATTAGCTATGAGCTTTTAAATTTAAAATGATCCTCTTTTTAATTGTAAAACAGTGGCACTTAACTGCTATTGATCCAACAGAGACACATTAGGGAACAGGGTCACCATAACTGTTAATATTCACTGCTTAGTGAAAGAGCATCAAAGGACATTTTAATGTCACAGACTTTCTCGGGGAGTTTTTAAAGAAAGCATAAATCGGCCAGCCTATGAATGAAAAGGACATGAGGTAGACAAATGTAGAAACAAATGTGATGGCAATTTTCTTCTAATCAAATCGTAACTCAGAATTGATTTTTAGGCAGAAGTTTATGTCATATAGATTTCCAAGGCACAACGACATTTAAAAATCTAGAGTATGTGGCTTATTTTAGACTATGACTTTAGAAAAGATGGTCATCAGCGAGGGAATGTTTATTTACTGCTGAGGAACTAACTGAGAGCGAGTTCCCATCTATAGCTTCTGTCCAGTCCCCTCTGGTTCCATGACCTAGAAAGTAAAGAGGAAACATCATATGTAAAGAATGCAGGGCAGCTTTGGAGATACAGAGGGTATTTATTTTACCCTTCGGAAGAGAGCTCGCAGTCATATGGAGAAATGCTGCCCATTCCAAGTGGGAAGGGTGAAACTCTGCCCCATTTCAGATGCCGCTACCGTGCAGAGTCTCTTTAGACTGCAAACCTCTCAGACCAATAGGTGCTGCCACCATAGGTGTTTGCACAGCCCCTTGCACAACATATTGGCCCTGACATAAAGCAGCAGCAAATATATATCAATAACATTTTATAAAAGAGAGAAAAATCATGTAAAGAAATAGGCTGTTCTTATATAGTAGTCACCGCTTCGAGTTTTAAACTTGATTGAACAAATATATATTTTTAAATACAACTGCTAACCTAAATCTAAAAAAAAGATTTAGTATTTTGGGGGAGGTTTCTTCAATTTATAATAAACCAAAACAAATCCTAATTGCCATGCAAGAGAAATGGCTTCCTGCCGTTCAGGGGCAGCTGGGAAGAATCTTTTATCTGCAAAGCCCTTATATGAGAACTTTGAATGAGGGATGCTTTTATCCTACGGGACGGAATTTGATAACTAGGCTCTGTACCTCTTTCACTTGTGGGTTATTAGGTCTTTTTCACTCTTGGGATCAGTACAGCGTATGGTTTGTGTAGGAACAGATAGTTCTCGTCTCTGTTGTGTAGACAGTGTGGTTGTAGGAGCCCTCTCGGGACTCTTAT
>JAVCKT010026214.1:0-10156 GCA_032273925.1 Rhynchotus rufescens
TCCTCACTGCCTCCCTTGAGGTATTTATACACACTGATCAGGGTCCCCCTCAGCCTACTCTTCTCCAGGCTGAACAGGCCCAGCTCCCTCAGCCTTTGTTCGTGGGGCAGATGTTCCAGGCCCCTGATCATCCTCAAAACCTTAGCTGTTTTGATGATAAACAGCTTCTTACTCCTGTGCGTTACTCTTCATTAAGTTGACCATGGTTATTTTCAGAATCCTGCAGCATATTCAGAGTAATGAGACCAGAATTTGGCCCAAAAGGTCTGCAGAATCTTTAGAGGATGCGCAATAACATTACAGTTGTAGTGATCAGAGGTCCTGCCTTGTTAACCAGAGTGCCTCTCAGGCTGTGGAGAGGTTTGTACTTGGCAGAAGTCATGGTGATTTGTTCCTTCTGGTTCATATTTTATGGCTCAACAAAAGCACAAGCCAGTGTTTGACAAAATGAAGAACACTGACCAACTGAACTTTGTATAACAGAACTTCATTCTAATGACTGTTTTCTCCCATCTGCTTCTCTTGGACTTTATGGAGGTAATTGATCTTCCTAAAACGATGCATACTTACTTATATTTTATATAAGCTGGAGTCTACTCCTGAGCCCAAGATTATTACGGAGGTGCTGGCTGACAATAGATGGATCAAATATTTTAGGTTGATTGTTGTTCAGAATATGTATTAGGGCTGGTGAACAAAGCAGTTACAGCTAACGGACAATGATTAACTCCAAACAATGATTTTATTCATTCAGACTTCCGCCTTTTACTTGTTGCCACTAAAGTCTTATGACATATGAATACACCTTGTGAAGAGGTACTCAAGAAGAAACACAGAAAGGTGCATTTTGCTAATAATTTCAAATAGCTTCAATTCTTAGTCAGAAGTAAGAGTTGAGTGAATATCTTCAAGGAAAGTGATTAAATAATCTCACTATTTTCACTAAAATTTCACTATTTTATTTCATTAAATAGTTCATTAAATAATTTCAGTTTTTCTCAAAACTGTCAGACAACTTTTAGATAAAAGTTTTATTGTTTATTACAAAATGATGGTTCACAGTTTCCTTTACCTGATGTTATTTTTAAATTTTTTTAAATAAATGAAATATTTCAGATCAGAGAAAATTATTTGTTTGACAGAAATAACAGGACAGCTTCCCATTTATTTATTTAGCAGTTTATTCACAATCCAATGTCCAAATATAAATTTGTATAACTGAAACACTTTAGGTGAGGTATGTTACTCTAAACATGTAGTGCTTATCATGTATGCAGTAGTATTACCACTAATGGAATACTTCTGGTACTATGAATTTTTAGGATTTGATTCTTGGATATTTGGCTTTTATTTATTTATTTTTATGGAAGCAAGCTGCACCTTCCAATGTGTTCTTTATATTTTGCAAAAAGAAAAAAAGAAGAAAATAATTCTGTTTCCTAAAGGGATATGACATAAGAAAGTCTTGGTGCTTTTGATATTTTGATTGGGACACCTGAGGTTTGAATAATCAGTTCCTTAGCTTTGAAGTGAGATAAGATATATACCAAACTTTTAAGTGGCTATGGACTGAAAGATTAACACCTAGTGGCTTTAGGGCTGATCTCTCACTAAGGTACATCCATCATTGACTCAAATCAATGTAGGAAGAATAGTATACACCAAATTAAAACCACAAAAAGAGAAAACTTGAAGTCATATCTGGGTGCTAGGCCCTAATTTTCCTAATTCCTGGTATCTGCAATTCAACACAGCTGATGTACTGACCCACTTATTCTTATGTAGCAATTTACATTTACCACATGCTGGCTGCAATTACTGCAGACAAAAGCTTTTCACAGTAAACTAAGTGCTTTTGTTTGAATAGTCCCTGTACTCAATAGACCCAGAATAATAATATTCCCTAGTTTTTGGATTGTTTCCAAAAAAAAGTATAGAAATTAGGACACATCAGTTTTATGTATTTTAACTGAAAAATTAGATGACAGAAAAACAACAATCTTTTCTTCCACTCTCCCTAAATACCCACAAGAAGAAACAAAAGAGAAATTCTATGCAAATGAACTGTTCATTAAAATCCAGAAATTTCAATGGATATGCAGCTGTGCTATATCAACCAGTAAAGCAAACACTCACTTGAATTATGGCCTAGTCATGCAAAGCACCATTTTCCTCTTGAGAACTCCTAGACATTCTTAGTTTGCCCAACATACAGTCTTTCACAGTTTGAAGAGTAGGTTTCTGGAGTGAATATCCCACTGCATACCTTAGTCACATTCTCAATTCAATTATTTTTCCAACCCAGTTCTTCAACTGCAGATTTGCCAAGAGTTGCACAAATACGTCTGGACTAGAGAGTTCTAAATGACCTTGATATGGAAATAATCTGTCTACAGACTTGCAGTGTACTTAAATTGGACCAGTTAATTCTCAATGAATTCTTCGCAGATCTATTGAAGACACAGTTCCAAACTGTGATTTGTTTCCAAACTTTTTACTTTGAGTAATTTCAGTTTGTCAAGTGCAAATTGCTACACTGCTCACAGTACTGAAGCTATGTCTCTTAAGTTAGGTATCGTAACTTTTGAATGAGAAAATGGTTAAATTATGTTTTTTTTGTGTATGTTAAAAGATGCACAAGAATTATGTACAGTAGATGATGAAAACTTTACTGAACCATAAAGAGAATGACAAGAGATACTCTTTTTAATTCTGTCCTTCATAAAATATTTCATAATAGATCATATTTTATTAGTTTTTTTTGCTTCAGATCTCCAAGGTTTTTTTGCATGTGAATTCAGGTAATCTTTTGCACAACAAACATCAAGTATATAGTCATTGGGAACTCAGTTATTTACATATGAATAGCCTATGGATGAATCAAGTAGCCATTTATGAATACTAATTCTATAGCTTTTGACATACTTAAAACAATGAACTGGAAATGGCCCTTTCTGCCTTCAGCATCTAATTGCTTACTTACAATAATTCATGTTGAGTACTACTGTGTATTTAAAGGACAGCTCTGTTCCAGCCAATAGCAACTTCTGGCACAAACCTCAGATTATACTCATCAGCAAAAATGAACAATATATTTTAATTAATTGTGACTGCAGCACAAATGTGCAGGGTCACAAATCTTTAAACTCTTTGTGCTCTTGTTGAGCCTGCTGACAAAGCTATGTGAAATCTCTCTTCCCACGCTTTCATATGGTACAGTGAAATGAGCAGCTCAGAAAAATCCCTTGATCTTGCCTTGCTTACTTGTAGCACCTCACCTTCACTATCTTCTCACAAACCTCATTTTTGCTGTTTATGGATAGTTAGAGAGTCCATAATCTTATCTTTGATAAGATATATATTGAGATATTGCTAGTTATGTTAATCTTTTTTTCCGGTGATCACATTTCTGTTAGCTCTTATAGTGTTGCTACAAGAAAATTGTTTCTAAATTTTGAAATTCTTCAAAATTTGTTTATGTTCTGACCCCTGACATTCAACACTGTGCCAACTGAGTTTATGTATCTTCGTAGATCTTTTTCCCTTTGTGGACTTATCAGAGGAGTGGTGAGTAGACGAGCAGGAATAAATTAGATGGGGAACTCCCCCACTGCATGATTGCTACACCAGTAACACTACCTACAAGTTTATGAGTTAAGCAGTCCTATAGTGTAATCTGGGTCATGTGTGCTCTCTCCATTGTCAGAATGAGAAGAAAATACCACTAGGAAATGATTTACCCCATCATAATATAGACTATAGAAATGCTTTGGTTGTCTTACCACCAGTAGAAAACATTAAGTCATGGGTCGTGCCTTTCTCCAGAACAATGCTTATTTCCTCAATATCTGATTCACAGAATGTTTAGTAAGAGTGAGACACCTTTTAGTTCCTGCTATCGAAATACACTTTGAGAATGGAAGGAAGATGAGCTGGGCACAAATCTGTAGGCTAGATACTACTTGACATGCTAGGTGGGAAAATACCTAGAAGAGCTAGTCAGAAAAATGCTTAATTGGGAGATTTTTGGAGCTAGAGTATGGGAGAGGTACCTAACTGTTGAACATAATTAACACAGAGATACTTATGAAGATATTCAAAAGCCAGCCTTTACTTGGGGTATATGTTTTACATATACATATATGGGGTGTGTGTTTAGATATATACAATGTAAATGCCAAATTTAAAGTAACTGTTGAGTGTCCTTTGTGAATGAAAGAGAAAAGCACCTCTGTCTGCCCAGTTCAGAATAAGGAAAAGTTTCTCCACATCCATTTCCATAGATACCCCCTTAACTTCATATTGACTTCCTGTGTCTCCAAAAAACACAACAGACAGCAAAATGCCAGGATAAAATATAAAGGGAAGGTGCTACAATATTCCTTTCAAACAGAAATAGTAAGTAGTCCTGAAATGCCAGGAGAGCATATCACTCCTGAACCACCTTAGGACATATTTAGCAGAACCACGCTAAATATTTATCTGATGTGCTTTCCCATATGCTCCAACAGTAAAATTTACTGCCAAATATCACTGTACCATTTTTTTTTTCCATCTCACGTCAACATGTTCTTTTTTTTTTCATCTTATTGTCCTTCTCTTCTCCTCTCTCATTCTTTCCTGAACTTCCATAGCAATTGCCAGACATAAGCATTTCCAACAAATATAAAATCTGCTGGTGTTTCCTCTATTCTTGGTCCTGTTTGTTCTGAAGGCCTAATTATTATTAACAAGGGTGAACGCTAATTGGCAAAAGAGCAAAAGAGATCTTAGAAGGTGATTTAGGGTAGCTTCGTGGCCTAAGACTGTTGTGCTTATGAAAAATAATGAAAAATAACAGTTGTGGTCACTTTACAGTTGTGATTCTGTTTTAATAATGGAAGAAAAAAAACATGCAATTATTAAAGGATGCATTTTATTTCAATCTTTTTTTTGTCTAGCGTGACATTTTGAAATTTTTTCACTTTGCTCGACAGAGTGGACCCTACGAAGTTTATAAAATATATGACAGTAGCTTTGTATTCAAAGAAAAACTACCTTGTTGTTTTGCATGCAATAAACATTTCCTTAAAGCAATGATCAAAAATTAACTTTTGAGAGTCAGTCAACTGTTCAGGATTCTAAGTATAGACAGATTATATCTATTTATTTAAAGTCTTAGTTAAGAAGAAACAAAGCGACATCCTTTTCCTTTTGTTTGTTTTCAAAGCAGATGATTTTGAAAACTTTCAATGACTATTGAATGTCGTAGCACAACTTATACAAAGACCAGAGAAAAAGAGGTTGTTTTTTTCATTCTTGCATCTTTATCAGATACAGAAAGGTCTAAAAATGAGGGAAAAACCACCTTCATATACCTTCTGAAGAACCTTTTTCAATACTACTGTCATGATACAAATAGTAATATGCATCCAGCATTTCCACAGCAATGTGGGATCTGCAGTAATACTTACCAGATTTTAGAGCCAATAATAAAGTATAAAAGGCTTATTTTGAAAATGAAATCAGCTTACGTTGGGTATAAATCTACGGAAGTGTGATTTTTTTTTTTTTCTTGAAAACTAAGTCTTTAAGAAACTTCTGACCTTCCTTGTTTTGGCAATTTGTCAAAGACCGGCTATGCTGGTCTTAGCTTATCACATGTTACATTTGAAAAGGCTTTGGGTTGCCTTCTCTGGCTGTAGCATTCTGGGCTCAGGAAAATCCAAGAAAGGAGGAGGAAATCACTTCTTCCTCAAAGCACATTCAGCCAGGAGCCACTTTTGGGATCAGGCAGAATGGTAGGGACAGAGGCCAAAGGAAGCCCGAGGAACAAAGACAGAATAGAGCTAGGCTACCATGTGACTGAGAGAGTGAAGCATTTCCTATGAGTTTAGAGCTGTTGCAGCCCAGGGAAGTTGTCAGTAAAAGGGCAAAGGAAAGGACTTGTCCAAGCACAATACAGTGCATGGGATGAAGATTTGATTGCACAGTCTTTGGAATTTTGCTTTTGCAAAAGTTTCTGTTTTAATATCACACACGATTAGAAATGAGAAAAGCCTTTGAGAGATTTATGTGTGTCCTTTTTAAGGAAAAAAGGTAGAAGTAGATCCATGTTCCAGTTTATCCAGTAAACTTAATAAGACAGCTAATCTCTTATTGGCCTTGATATTTCTGTATC
Source organism: Rhynchotus rufescens (assembly GCA_032273925.1). NCBI lineage: Eukaryota > Metazoa > Chordata > Aves > Tinamiformes > Tinamidae > Rhynchotus > Rhynchotus rufescens. The sequence goes on from JAVCKT010026214.1 coordinate 6,161, forward strand.
ACCCTAAGGAAGAGATTGCAACAAGTAAATGCTGAATAGGAATGAATACTAGAGTTCTATTACTTACCACTTTTGTCATTGCCCTATATTTCTACAGCTATAATAGCAAATAAAATTTGGGTTGGTTTGATTGTTTCTGTGTAGCTGTCTTAGATATATACATACATCAGTGAATAAAAAACAGAATGAGTGGCTGACACACTAGATGGTTGTGGATCGAAGGGACCTCAACAGGCTGGAGAAGGAGGTAGAGAAGAACTTCATGAAGTTTAATAAAGAGAAAGGCAGAGCTCAGCACCTGAGAAGAAATAACTCCATGCACCAGCATAAGCTGAGGGCTGACCTCATGATAAGTATTTCTGCAGAAAAGGACCTGAAAGTCATGGTGAGCAACAAGCTGAACATGAGTCAGCAACATCCCCTTGTAGCAAATGTGGTCAACAGCCTCCTGGGCTGCATCAGACAGTGTTGCCAGCAGATTAGGAGAGGTAATCTTTCATGGTTACATGGTGAAGTTGCATCTAAAGTGCTATGTCAATGTCTGGTCTCCTCAGAGGTATTGAGTTAGTGGAGTGAGTCAAATGAAGGGCCACAAAGATGGCTAAGGGTTCTGTTATACCTAAAGAGGCTGAGAGCTGGGAATGTTCAGTCTAGGGAAGAGAAGCTTCAGTGGGGATCTTAGCCCTCGTTCAGATACTTAGACACAGGGATATTAAGATGACAGAGCTAAGCTCTTCGCAGTGGTGCCCAGTGACAGGACAAGAGGCAATGGGCATAAACTGTAACACAGAAATTCTGTCTGAACATGAGGAAAAAATTCTTCACTCTAAGAATGACGGAGCACTGTAGCAGGTTGCCCAAAGAGTTGGTGGGCCCTCCTTCCATGGAGATATTCAAGAGCTGTCTGGACAGGATCCTGGACAACACTATCTAGGTGACTTAGCTTGAACAGGGTGGGTTGGAAGTCATTTCCAAAGGTCCCTTTTAACCTTAGTCATTCTGTGATTCTGTAGAATTCAATAGATATTTTAGCTGTACAAATTCCAAATTTTATTGATGAAACGTAACAAGAGGAAGAAGAATATTATTCAATGCAATTTACAGTTGTCAAAATTCTATCTGTTTTTGAATTGCTATTTTTTGTAGGCTATTTTTCAAATACTGAATCTGAGAGTGCACAAGTAAAATTTTGGGAAGAGTCGTTGTGCATACTGTGAGTTGTCATTCATCACAATTGAAGACCAAACACAAACCACAACAAGGGTCCTCAGTGGAAACAAAAATAAATATATAAGGTGTCACTCAATGATTTCCATGTGTGGATAGATGATCAGCTCAGCCAAGCTGGTGGCTACTGCTGTGATTCCACTAGAGATGAAGGTAGCTTTCAAACCTTTTAAAGGAATATATATTTCAAGATCTATGCAAGGTTATGACTTGCCATTTTTGTGAGTGCATTTGCAGGCTTTTTGTGGCATAGTAATACTGCTTGACGAGAAAGAACAAACACATATAGCCCTTATATGCTTTTATGACACCCTAAAAGATCCTGATGATTTATAAATTAGGAGATCGGCTGGATTGAGGCTAGACCATTCTTCCAGAGGGAGAAAGAGTGCATATAGTAATTAAATATGGAACTATGTACTTGTCTTTTTCCTTTGAAATTAGAGTATGAGTTTGGTTTGATTTCCTAACAGTTACACAGATAAAATAAGTACGGAGTTTGCCACACCTATGTGTGATTTGCCTTATAATATTTAGTGGGAACATAACCAGTCCTTAGCAAGGTTTAACTGAATTTCTGAAGAAGTCAATGTGCTCAGTTATGTTTTCACCTGCGGTGGAGTAGAACAGTCAGAAAAGAAGGACCTGTTATTCTGGAAGGGGCGCAGCCCATTCGGTTTACATCTGTAGTGGGTGTCAACGAAGCAGAGAATATGATCACAACTGCTTTATTCCAGTAGTTTCACTGCCATCTATATGTGGGCTATTTTTACTCACTATTAGTACAGATTAGGGATTGACCTAATCCCTAGGGATTTCCCTTAGGGAAAGCAGCTCTGCAGAGAGGGATTTTGGAGTCCAGGCTGACAACAAGTTAACCATAAGTCAGCAATGTGCCCTCATGGCCAAGAAGGCCAATGGGATCCTGGATGCATCAGGAGGATGTTGCCAGCAGGTCAAGGAAGGGGATCCTGCCCCTCTGCTCAGCTCTGGTGAGGCCGCACCTGGAGTATTGGGTGCAGTTCTGGGCTCCCCAGTATGAGAAGGATGTAGTGCTCCTAGAGAGGGTCCAGCGCAGAGCAGTAAAGATGATTAAGGGACTGGAACATCTCTTGTATGAGGAGAGATTGAGTGAACTGGGCCTGTTTTCTCTGGAGAAGAGAAGGCTGAGAGGGGATATGATTAACATAGACAAATATTCAACGGGAGAATGTAAAGAAAATGGGGCCAAACTCTTCGCCGTGGCAGGACAAGGGGTAATGGTTACAGGCTAAAACACAGGAAGTTCCATCTCCATGTGAGGAGGGTCTTTACTGTAAGGGTGACAGAGCCCTGGAACAGGCTGCCTGCAGAGGTTGTGGAGTCTTCTTCTTGGGAGATCCTCAAAACCTGCCTGGATGCCACCCTGTGCCATGTGCTCTAGGTGTCCCTACTTGAGCAGGGGAGTTGAACTAGATGATCCCTAGAGGTCCTTTCCAACCTCAACTATTCTGTGATTCAGTGATATGTGGAATATGTGACAGTGGTGTACTACAGTGTTTTTCTTCATCATTTTCAGGGTAGCCTGCATACTCTTTACTGATCCTAAGTCATACTAAACTCACAGAAATGAAATATTTCAATAGTTAGTGAGTAGAGATTTTTACTTAGTTTTTAGAATAATGGAGACTGGGACTTTTTGAATTTGACTATGAATACTGTGATAATATACATTCATAATAATAGCTATGAATGTGTTTTTTTTTCTGTGCTACTATTAGATCTTTCAGGGAAAAAAAAAAAGGATTTCATGCTTATGTAAAGCTATCTGTTCAGAAACTTCCTCTTGAATACAGCTGTCCCATGTTACACATCTCTAATTTAAATGACCTTTGCAACACTGCTAGGAAACAGGTTAATTTAGATTATTATATAGGTTCTTGATTTTTATAGACTTTCATTTGACTTCTCAGCCTAGTTACTTTGCAGACGATTACCTGGATGAGATTGCTGGGGCAGGTGTTAGCTATGTAAACCTACTTAGTATTAAACATACCTATCTTACTGCATCTGACGTTGGAGATGGTACTTTGATATATTTTTTCAGGTTATTGTTCTTCACAAAAGACCTAATTGAAAATATATGTCAAATTGTGTCTCTGGTTTCCCTCTTCTTTCCCCGCCTTTAATTGGACATGTATTGTGTTTGTGTGGGAAGGAAGGAGGCCCTACAGTGATACAACAATATTGCTGGGAAAAGAACATTAAAATGGATAAAGGGATTTCCTAGTGGTATAAATACCTGCACACGACCTCCCTGTGCTCTGGAGCCCTTCTGTATATGTATATGCAAGTAAAAAGAACTGGAATAGAGTTTGTGCTGCTCTTAATCACGCAGGATCTGTACTCTTGAAAAATAGGAGAAGGTGACTGTTTGTCTTTCATCTGTTCGAGGGTATGACTTGCCAAGCATTTGCTTCATCTGATACCTTTGTACCCTTGAATTCTGACTCTTCTTCTCTGCCTCTGATAATGCATCACAGCGCTGCAGAATGCCTACCAGTTTCTAACCATGCGACCAATGTTGTGTCTACAGGTACTTCTTAAAAATACTACTACTCTTCATACCTTTTCTTTGGTAGTGATTTTAGATGATATGTGATCATCTATTTCTGCAATTTTTAAAATATTTGGTGTCAGTGCTATCTGAGTTTGAGACTACTTTCAGGAGGAAACATTTTCACAAGACTGCATAAATAAGTGAATCAAGAACATCCAAAATGTTTGTAT
>JAVCKT010026215.1:4910-20110 GCA_032273925.1 Rhynchotus rufescens
ACCAAAAGTTCCACAGGAACTTAAGGAAACACTTCTTGACTGTGAGGGTGACAGAGCCCTGGAACAGGCTGCCCAGGAAGGTTGTGGGGTCTCCTTTTCTGGAGGTCTTCCAAACCCTCCTGGATGGCACCCTGTGCTGTGTGCTGTAGGTGTCTCTGCTGGAGCAGGGGGCTGTTGGACTAGATGATCTCTAGAGGTCCCTACGAACCTCAACCATCCTGTGGTTCCGTGATCTCTGATAGTGCTGCCTGTGTTTCAGTTGGCAGATGGCTTGCAGTACATCTTCGCCCATGTAGGTCAGCTGACAGGAATGTACAGATACAAGTACAAATTGATGAGGCAGATTCGCATGTGCAAGGACCTGAAACATCTCATCTATTACAGATTTAACACGGTAAGTTTCACTTTTCGTGGTAAAATGAGCATCAGAAGAGGGATTCTGGAGCGTCACTAAATAACCTACTGTTACCATGCCCTTTTTCTTCAAGGGCCCTGTGGGCAAAGGTCCTGGCTGTGGCTTCTGGGCTCCAGGCTGGAGAGTGTGGCTGTTCTTCATGAGGGGCATCACGCCACTTCTGGAACGCTGGCTGGGGAATCTGCTGGCTAGGCAGTTTGAAGGTCAGTGCACTGTGTAAATCTTGGATGCGGGAGGAGTGTGTGGTGAAGATTATTGCTGTTTACTGCTCAGCTCGAACTCCAGTTCTCTTTTCCAAGTGGTGGGTTGGGCCCACACTCCATGCTAACCTTAAGAGATAATGACAGGTTTACACCTCTTAAGGCTGGCGCCTTCAGAACAGATTCCAAATGGAAGTGCAGATCCCCGTTCCACATCTTCCTCATCATCTTTTCCAAACTCAGCAGTTCCCTAGTGACAGTTTACTTTCTTTAGACATGCTGCACTCCTGCAGGAGACTCCTCCGTTGGGAAGAAGAGGAGCACTGGTGCAGGGCTGTGTGGATTCTTGAAGTACTTGTTTTTTACCCAGGCCGTCACTCAAAGGGTGTAGCAAAAACTGTTACGAAGCAGCGTGTGGAGTCCCACTTTGACCTGGAGCTGAGGGCAGCTGTTATGCATGACATCCTGGATATGATGCCAGAAGGGATCAAACAGAACAAAGCCAGGACCATCCTGCAGCATTTGAGTGAGGCTTGGCGGTGCTGGAAAGCCAACATTCCTTGGAAAGTAAGTCCTATGCTTGACCTTTCCCTTCTGTTCAATTTTAACATCTCCCAGGAAGAACTGCTTTCATAAAGGCTCCTGCTTTCCTAATGTTACTGTCCCTCCCCAGGTGCCTGGGCTGCCCACTCCTATTGAGAACATGATCTTGAGATACGTGAAGGCAAAGGCGGACTGGTGGACAAATACAGCTCACTACAACAGGGAGCGGATCCGTCGCGGTGCCACAGTGGACAAGACTGTCTGCAAGAAGAATCTGGGCCGGCTGACCAGACTCTACCTGAAAGCTGAGCAGGAACGGCAGCATAATTACTTGAAGGTACTTTGGTCCTGTTGAAGCTGCCCAAATTGGTGCTGTTTCCCTAGGGAGATTTTCACGTGCTAACGGTGCTGTTGTGCTCGTGCAGGACGGGCCTTACATCACTGCAGAAGAGGCTGTTGCTGTGTACACAACCACCGTGCACTGGCTGGAAAGCAGGAGATTCTCGCCCATTCCGTTCCCTCCGCTTTCCTACAAGCACGACACAAAATTGCTCATATTGGCCCTGGAAAGGCTGAAGGAAGCCTACAGGTAAGAAGTGGAAAAAGATTGTGTTCTTCTGGAGGCAGGGCAAAAGGCTTCTGCAGCTGTTATGTTAGCAGCTCTTCCTGGAAGCAGCTGTTCCTTTTGTTCTTGTCCCACTGCTTTTCAGTGTTTTTTTTTTTCTCAATTCAACTCTCTTGTTCCATCACTTTATGGAATTCCATCAGTTTATCTCAGGAAACAAAGTGTGTAGGCCCACTCCAAAGTGCTGCTGTTTAATTTTTCTTGTTTTAATTATGTTTAAATTGTTTTAGGTAGTCGTAACATTTGTTATGACTTTTAAAGAATTAAAGCTCTTGTCTTGACCTGCTTGCTTGGAGAGCACCATTTAATGCAGTGGCTGTTCAGTTGTTCATACTTGGGTGTATGAGCTGTTCTTCTTGTTTTTCAGTGTCAAATCTCGCCTGAATCAGTCACAGAGAGAAGAGCTGGGCTTAATTGAACAAGCCTATGATAATCCCCACGAGGCTCTGTCTAGAATCAAACGACACCTTTTAACTCAGAGAGCCTTCAAGGAGGTAAGTGTCTTGCCAGGGAATAGTGAAACTTGCTCTGCATTCAGGAGCTAAACACCACTAAGGCTGTCAAGGGGACCTTGTCTTCTTTGTCAAGTAGAAGCCTCAGCTTTGTCTCCTCTTCCCTAGGTGGGTATTGAGTTCATGGATCTCTACAGCCACTTAGTTCCAGTATATGATGTTGAGCCCCTGGAGAAAATCACAGATGCTTATCTGGATCAGTACTTGTGGTATGAGGCTGATAAGCGAAGACTCTTCCCTCCTTGGATCAAGCCTGCTGACACTGAGCCTCCTCCACTGTTAGTGTACAAGTGGTGCCAAGGTTAGCAGCAGTTCTGTTTTCCATACTGAAATGGGGAGGATTATCTCTTCGTTTTAAAGTGGGGACTTTCTTTTGGAATGCTTCTTGGGACTTGAGTTTTTACATTTGCAGCTTGCAATCGGTTATGTGACCATCATGCTTAGAGGTTTATTTGGTAGGTTAACATATATAATATGTACATACTGGAGAAGATCTTCCATAGCATTTGCAGTTGATGACATATGTTTCTTCCCATCTCTGGATGAACGAGGAAGGACCAGAGGCCAAAAAAAGCAGAAATTTGAAGTAAATATGTTGACTTTGTGCACAGAAAGGTACTGCTATACTCTGAGAATCGTTTCAGATAACAGGCTTGTTTGTCTCTTCAGGGATTAATAATCTGCAAGATGTTTGGGAAACGAGTGAAGGTGAATGCAACGTGATGCTGGAATCTCGTTTTGAGAAGATGTATGAGAAGATCGATCTGACGCTGCTCAACAGGCTCTTGCGTCTCATTGTTGATCACAACATTGCTGACTACATGACAGCCAAGAACAACGTGGTCATCAACTACAAGGTGATGTTTCTTATCTGGAAAGGGGACGTACTGCATTGTAAAATGGAGAGATTTGGGATCCATGCGATAGGAGGGCACTTGAGACTTGTCAGAGAAAGAGGTGATTAGGGAATAATAAAAACCTTTGGGTGCTGAAGAGTTCAAGTAAAAGGTGTCTGGTGGGACTTTGACAGTCAGATTCTTATTATTTCCCCTTTGCTTCCTCAGGACATGAATCACACCAACTCCTACGGGATTATTCGTGGGCTGCAATTTGCTTCTTTCATCGTCCAATATTATGGGCTGGTGATGGACCTGCTGGTGCTGGGTCTGCACCGTGCCAGTGAAATGGCAGGGCCTCCCCAGATGCCAAATGACTTCCTGAGCTTCCAAGACATTGCTACTGAGGTGGCCCATCCCATTCGCCTCTTCTGCAGATACATTGACCGTATTCACATCTTCTTCAGGTGAGAGCTCTCTGACATCCTCTGCTGAACTTTTTGCTCTGATGTCTTGCAGCAAATGCTCTGAAAGGGCTGTCTGCTTCAGGGACATGAATGTGCTTCTCTGCTATACGTTTTCCCCCATCTTCTAAGAAAGATCGGGAATATCTGAAGTGACACACTTTTGAGAGCAGTTGGATGTCCAGATGCTGCCTCTCGCATTCCTAGTTCATTGTATTAAGAGAGCATTTTTTTCTTTTTCCACACTCTGGAGCAGTAGAAAAACAGAAACATCAACATTCAGATTGTTATAGATTTTTCTACAGATAAATGAACCTTTTCTTGCTTCTTAGCAAGCAGATATAGAATTTTATGGTTGTTTATGCCAAGATACCACAGTCATGGTGTAGTTTGTGCTCATGAAGCTGAAGTCTCTTCTTTTTGGGAAGATTCAGGAATTGGACAGTTCCCCACAGATGTCTGTGGCTAATAGCTGTCCATAAGCAGGGTGTCTGGGCTGGCTGATGTTCTGGGGAATTTGTCACGTAACTCCAGATGCTTTTCTATGAATTTCCAGGTTTACAGCAGATGAGGCAAGAGATTTGATCCAGCGCTACCTGACAGAGCACCCGGATCCCAACAATGAGAACATTGTAGGCTACAATAACAAGAAATGTTGGCCCCGGGATGCTCGGATGCGCCTCATGAAGCACGATGTGAACCTGTAAGTGCTACAGCGAGAAACAAATGCTGGAATAAGATCAGTTCTGATAAATAAGTGCTAGAGACTGTGATAGGCAAGTGCTCAGGGAACAACGATGAGATGAGCTAAGAGGTCTCTGCTGTAGTTCTGATAGGGGATGATGGTTGTGGGAGACTGTATATTGCTAGGAAAGCATTGAAAAGCCCGTACAGTTTGTGTGTCACTTCATCAAGAGACTGCCTTGCCTCACTGTGTGTATGTGTCTGTCTTTTCAGTGGTCGTGCTGTGTTCTGGGATATCAAGAACCGCTTGCCCCGCTCGGTCACCACAGTGCAGTGGGAGAACAGCTTCGTATCTGTTTACAGCAAAGATAACCCCAACTTGCTGTTCAACATGTGTGGGTTTGAATGCCGCATCTTGCCCAAGTGCCGCACCAGCTATGAGGAGTTCACCCACAAGGATGGGGTCTGGAACCTGCAGAATGAGGTAATGGGAAGTTGGCAGGGTGGGAGGACAGCCCTGCTCTACCCATACCTGGCTTTAAAGCAGAGCTTATTGCTGCTTCCAAGAGTAGGGGGAGGAAGTTTCATCTCTGTATGAGGAAGAACTTCTTTCCTGCGAGGGTGCCTAAGCCCTGGAACAGGCTGCCCAGAGAGGTTGTGGAGTCTCCTTCTCTGGAGATCTTCAAAACCCGCGTGGATGCAGCCTGTGCCACATGATGCTCTGGGTGTCCCTGTTTGAGCAGGGGGTTGGACTAGATGATCTCTAGAGGTCCCTTCCAACCTCAGCCACTCTGTGATTCTGTGAAGGGTGCAGCATTATATATTGGCCATCTGTGTGACTTGAGCCATTGGCAGGAAGAGTGGATGTTAACTAAGTTATTTTTTTACTTACTGGAATGAGTGGGAACTGCATGGCTAGGGTTGAAGGGTAACCTGAAAGTCTAGTCAGGTTAGAAGTGGTCACATTTTCTAAACGTGTGACTGTGGGAGCTCAGCTTCCTGCCTCCGCTGGAGAGAAAGCTCTGCGGAGAGAACAAATTTCCCCGTGCTCTTGCAGGTCACCAAGGAGCGCACAGCTCAGTGCTTCCTGCGCGTGGATGATGAGTCTATGCAGAGGTTTCACAACAGAGTGAGGCAGATCCTCATGGCGTCTGGCTCCACAACCTTCACTAAGGTGAGGTCGGAGGAAGATCTGTGGCAGAGCTTTCTCCCCAAGCACTGGGAGGTCAGGCCAAGGACTGATCATTTCTTTTCCTTTCTAGATTGTCAATAAATGGAATACAGCCCTGATTGGCTTGATGACATATTTCCGGGAAGCTGTTGTAAATACTCAGGAGTTGCTTGATTTACTGGTGAAGTGTGAGAATAAAATCCAGACTCGAATTAAAATTGGTCTGAATTCCAAGATGCCCAGCCGTTTCCCACCTGTGGTGTTTTACACCCCTAAAGAACTAGGTGGACTGGGCATGCTGTCCATGGGTCATGTTCTCATTCCACAGTCTGACCTGAGGTGAGTTTTGTTGGATGTTCTATGTTCTTCCCCAGAAAAATACCTGAGAATGCTAAATCTCATGCCTTGTCCTAGACACAGGATGTTGTCACTGTTGTGTTGCCTTTACAGTAGTTCATGGCTCTGTGACTTGTGAAGCCCCGTCACTCCTACTCATTTTTGTATCTCTTTGCTCCAGGTGGTCCAAGCAGACAGATGTTGGCATCACTCACTTCCGCTCCGGAATGAGTCATGAGGAGGACCAGCTGATCCCAAACTTGTATCGTTACATTCAGCCTTGGGAGAGTGAATTCATTGACTCCCAGAGAGTTTGGGCAGAATATGCCCTCAAACGACAAGAGGCTATAGCCCAGAACAGGTACATTTGCATGTGCAACCAGATCTGTGGGGTGATCTGGCACACAGGCAGGGGTGAGAAGACTTGCACTGAGTCCAGGTTCTGGAGACCCAGTTGGATCCATGACAGGAGGCTGCCTGAAAAGCTGCTCTCAGCTTTGGGAACAAGTTGTGGGCACTGCAAGCAGATACTTGACTCAGTACAAAGTCTAGGGGGGAAATGACATGCCAGGGGTGCCAGAAAGAGGTAGTATCAAAGCACAAGTCTGAGGGGAAAACGATGTACCAGAAAGAGATAGCATCAAACCACAAAATCTGAAGAGGAAATGATGTGCCAGGGGTGCCAAAAAGAAGTAGCATCAAACCCATTTGCAGTTAGTTCTATAGGCTTGTAAGGCTGAGCACCTTCTGTCACTTCTTTTCTGTCACCTCTGGGTGCTTGGCATTTTAAAGCCTCTCCTGCTAGAGCCCCAAAGCCATATTATTTCTGTGGCCTCATCTCACTATTCGCTCATGATTCCCTGTTGGGAAATCGCAAGGTAACAAAGTGCACGTGGGGATTTTATTACTATTTTTTTTTTCAGACGTTTGACACTGGAGGACCTGGAGGACTCGTGGGACAGGGGCATTCCTCGTATTAACACCCTTTTCCAGAAGGACCGACACACCCTAGCCTACGATAAAGGATGGAGAGTCAGGACTGACTTCAAACAGTACCAGGTATTGACTGGGAATTTCTCTGGCTGAGTGCAAGGTTCAAACAGCTGTTCCTTCAGTGCGCTTTCACCTTGCATTATTGCAGGCACACTGTCCTTGCCTATGTGCTGCAGGAAGAACTTGGAGCTATGTGTTGGGAGTAATAGAAGCTGCTGAGGTTCATATATTTTAGGATCTAGCTAGCCGCTTTTAAAAGTGTCTATGTGGATTGCAGTGTCTCAGGGAATGCTGTTCTTAACTCAGCTGCATCTTAAGCTGCAGAGAAGGATAAAAAAGACCCTAGAACAAATACTGCCAAGTCTTGAAGCTTTTACTTAAGGCCTTTAATGGTGGGTCTGCAGATGGCCAGTGCCTGAAAGATAAAATCGTCATCCTAGGTGCTCACCTGGTCTAAATTGTCTACTAGGAGTGATTGAACTGACCTTGTGGATAAGCTGTGTTCTGTGTCCTCCAGGGCCGTGAGCACAAGGCGTTTTACTTACTAGCTGACATCATCTTATTTCCTCAAATTAGTGATTTTTCTTGCCAGTGCAGCCAGGTTAAATGATACGAATACAAACCTGGTTTGGTCACTAGTAGCCTCTTGTCTGCAGGTCCTCAAACAGAACCCATTCTGGTGGACACACCAGCGCCATGACGGGAAGCTCTGGAACCTGAACAACTACCGTACGGATATGATCCAGGCACTTGGTGGAGTGGAGGGGATCCTGGAGCACACACTCTTTAAGGGCACTTACTTCCCCACATGGGAGGGTCTCTTCTGGTAAGGGAAACCTTGGTCTGGTCTTATTGTGTGAACTGGAGCTTGGGATGCCCCAGGAGGAGTGCTTGGCTGCTTCACTTGAGCCAGTGTGTTTTCTCTGTTGATCAGTTGTAAGGACACGAGGGATTGGACTTCTCTGCCCAAATCCTTGGGGATTTCTTTGCCTTAAACAGTCTTTCCTGTTCTTCCCCTCTTTGCTTTGTGTGCTCCCTGCCACTTATGGCACTCAGCAGTGAGAAGGGACGTGTTGTGCATGTGATTGTGTCGCTCCTTTTCAGGGAAAAGGCCAGCGGTTTTGAGGAGTCCATGAAGTGGAAGAAGCTGACGAATGCCCAGAGGTCAGGTTTGAACCAAATTCCAAACAGAAGATTCACGCTGTGGTGGTCTCCTACTATTAACAGAGCCAACGTAAGTACCTGTATTAACTTCTGCTGAATCATGCAGATCTGTGGCAGAACGCTGCATACAGTTGAACCATTAATTCTAAACCTCCATAGCAGGGAGGGTTCTGTTTCTAAGCTTGACCGAGTAGGCTCTTGCATTTTCTCATCGCTGCTTTTCCTTCGCAGGTGTACGTTGGGTTTCAGGTGCAGCTGGATTTGACAGGCATCTTCATGCATGGCAAGATCCCCACGCTGAAGATTTCCCTCATTCAGATTTTCCGAGCTCACTTGTGGCAAAAGATCCACGAGAGCATCGTAATGGACTTGTGTCAGGTGAGCAGCACGTTGGCTACGTCTGCCTCTGTGGGGATGGAGCCACGCTCCTTGTGTAACAGCTGCCTTCTGCTGCACATAGAGATTGTCTCAGGTTTTAGCAAGACAGTAACCTCTCCAGTGATTTGCTAGGGAAAGGGATGAAATTGGATTTTCTTGGGTCCCTGTTTTAGCTCTTTGTTGAGGATAGATTTTTTCAGCTGCCTACTTGAACATAACTTATTGCCTTCTCCCCAGGTATTTGATCAAGAGCTGGATGCTCTGGAGATTGAGACAGTGCAGAAGGAGACCATCCATCCTAGGAAATCATACAAGATGAATTCCTCGTGTGCAGATATCCTCCTCTTTGCTTCCTACAAATGGAATGTGTCACGTCCATCACTGCTGGCAGATTCCAAGTGAGCATTTCTTTTTTCTCTGTCCTTGATCTTGCTGCTGCAAAGCTGCTGAGCCTGTCGTGCTGAGCCAGAGCCCTTGTCTCTTAGCGCGTGGGATTTAAGGACACAAGAGTACAAAGTCATGCCTGGTAGACTGCAGAGCTAGTTCATATAGATGGTTGCAGCATGACCTAGCACTGTCTTTTGCAAAATAGGAAGAATTTTCTGCTGTTGCTCCCTGCAGTTGTGCCTTCTCCTGAGTCACAGCTCAGGAGCTCTAAATGCTTCTCCTAGAAAGCCTTACTGAGTATTTCTGTCCTGAAACCACTGTGGAGTGGCACAGCTTGAACTCATACTATATGTGCTTCATCTGCATCATCAGTAGACATTCGCCAAGCGGTACAACCATCATAGGAGAGAAGTCGTTAGCTTTGTTCTTTAACCCTTCGACTGAACTTCATAGACTGAGGGTTTCTCTTCAACAGCTTCTGCATTCATTTGCTCTAGGAGGAGGGCAGAATAAACTCTTCCTAGGAACACATGCAGGTGGCAGCTGGCTTTGGTGTTCAGGCTTGGTTTTCTGTCACTGGTTTGTTACTGTCTGTTAAGTGCAGAAACTGTGGGATGGTTTGAGGCAAAATGGATTTGTTGTGCCTTGTTTTTTCCTTAGAGATGTGATGGACAGCACCACCACTCAGAAGTACTGGATCGATATCCAGCTGCGCTGGGGAGATTACGACTCTCACGACATCGAGCGCTATGCGAGAGCCAAGTTCCTCGACTACACCACAGACAACATGAGTATCTATCCGTCTCCCACGGGTGTGCTCATTGCCATCGATCTGGCCTACAACTTGCACAGGTGGGATCTGCAGCATTTGCATTTTAACCCTAAATAGCAGCTTGGGGCTGTGTCTTGAGCTTATCTCTGAACAAGCAGCTTCTGATAGGGCTCGTGTTCCAGGCAGGAGCATGAGGTGAGAAGCTAGACCGGGATACAGCATCTGGGCAGCTCTTTCGGGTTCCCCAGTGCCTGCTCATTCAATAATAATGGTTCATTTCTCCCAGCTCGTTAATCATTTGTTTTCTGAGGACATCTGCCAGCCAGTTCCTGTGGTTAAAGAACTGGCTGTGTTTGAAGGCCTGCTGCACTAAGGGACAACTGCCCTTCACTGGGGGAGATTGAGGGAGATGTCCCAGAAAGCAGAGGTCTCTTCCAAACTGCTTGGAGAAGATGCAGCTTTTCTGGGGCTGTAGCATATATATGCTTGTGGCCTCCCACTGAAAGGAAGCGCAGGGGAAAGCAGTAGGTGAACAGCTCATGAGGAAGCCACAGGAGAAATCATATCGTTGTAGCCTATTCAGTAGGCAGAAAGATAGCTGGCTGTTGCATGAAAACGTTTGTGTGTAGCTGTTGTCTCTTCATCTTGAAGCTGATGGCATCAACTGGGTCGTTCTGCTTGTTTTCCACTCAGCGCTTACGGGAACTGGTTCCCTGGGAGCAAACCTCTGATCCAACAAGCCATGGCCAAAATTATGAAAGCGAACCCTGCGCTGTATGTGTTGAGGGAGCGAATCCGCAAGGGCTTGCAGCTGTACTCATCGGAGCCCACAGAACCCTACCTGTCCTCCCAGAACTACGGGGAGCTCTTCTCCAACCAGATCATCTGGTTTGTGGATGACACCAACGTGTACAGAGTGACCATTCACAAGGTGAGTCCTCCCGTGTCTTGCTGAGGAAGGACACAGACAAATATCCTGTGTCCAGGGTGCTTTTGTAGGTGAGAGTCATAGAAAACTGGGATTCAGTGTGGACCAAAAGTTGTGCAGTAAACACAGAACTTTTTTTTCATTTCCAGCACAGTTGCTGCTAGAAGTGCAGAGTGAGTTTGCTGTTGAGAAGTATATGGATGAAATACGTGCCATCTCATTGTAATTTTGATTTTGGCTTATTTTCTCAGACTTTTGAAGGGAATTTGACCACAAAACCCATCAACGGGGCCATTTTCATCTTCAATCCCAGGACTGGACAGCTCTTCCTGAAGATCATCCATACATCTGTGTGGGCAGGACAGAAGCGTCTTGGGCAGGTGAGAACTTGGCTGCTTTTTCTGCTTGAGTTGTGAACTAGAAATGGTCTCTGATTGCTTGGGATGCTTCCTAGAGCAGAAAGCATCATGAGGGTCTTGAACACTCTCAAGAAATTTGGAAACTCAGTCTTTAGGACTAGAGGAAACGGCCACAAACTGAGGCACCAAAAGTTCCACAGGACTTAAGTTTCCACAGGAACTTAAGAAAACACTTGTTGACAGTGAGGGTGACAGAGCACTGGAACAGGCTGCCCAGAGAGGTTGTGGAGTCTCCTTCTTTGGAGATCTTCAAAACCCGCCTGGATGCAGCCCTGTGCCACATGCTCTAGGTGACCCAGCGTGTGCAGGGGGGTTGGACTAGATGACCTCTGAGGTCCCTTCCAACCTTAAGCATTCTATATCCTGTATGGAACCTGTATTAAGACTTTCTCGTTGCAGAGGCATGGACACTCTGCTGTCAAGGTAGAGATATTCTTCTAACGTCGCTGTCTCTTCCTTTTTAGCTGGCCAAGTGGAAGACTGCTGAAGAAGTGGCTGCTTTGATTCGGTCGCTTCCTGTGGAGGAGCAGCCTAAACAGATCATCGTGACTCGGAAGGGCATGTTGGACCCACTTGAGGTAGCCATGCAGATACCATTGCCAGGCACTATTATATCTTCAGAAGATTGCAGAACAGTTCTGTGTTCCTGTGAGGGAACAGTGTTTTGAAAAAAGCGTGCATTCATTCTTCTCAAACTCCAGGTGCACTTGCTGGATTTCCCCAATATTGTGATCAAAGGCTCGGAGCTGCAGCTGCCTTTCCAGGCCTGTCTGAAGGTGGAGAAGTTCGGTGATCTCATCTTGAAGGCTACTGAACCACAGATGGTTCTCTTCAACCTCTATGATGACTGGCTCAAAACCATCTCTTCCTACACGGTGAGGGCAGCTTATCTAGTCTGCATTTGACTTTCCCAGTGATGCATGAAAGAAAAGCTAAGGGTTCAGAGATCCTTCCCCAGTCTTTGCTCAGGAAGTCCTGCTGCTAGCACTTGACCTGGATCTACCTGGGCCTTCCTTCGGGTTGATTCCTCTTGGACTTCTCATACAGTGTTGCTGTGCTGAAACAGAGGAGCACTAGGGCATGGTGTGCAAGTTGTCATTTTTCTGACTAGCTGCCTCTTTATTCCTCTCCAAGGCATTCTCACGTCTGATTCTGATTCTCCGGGCACTACATGTCAATAACGATCGAGCCAAAGTTATTTTGAAACCCGACAAAACGACCATAACTGAGCCCCACCACATCTGGCCAACCCTGACGGATGAGGAGTGGATCAAGGTGGAGGTGCAGCTGAAGGATCTGATCCTTGCTGACTATGGCAAGAAGAACAAGTAAGTCAGCGACCTGCTACAAGAATCCTGCCAGCCTTTCCTTTCTGCTTGGGAGGCTGGTCAGAGAGGGCTGCTCAGAGAGAGTGGAAGGTTTTCAGAGGCCTTCAGCAATGAATTATCAGCTTTGTATGGAAACTGTTTATGAAGTGAACCACTTACTAGAAAGGCAGATAAAAATATTTGCACTGTATCTTTTCTAATCTGTACATCATGTGATTTGGTCCTTCCTCTGCCAAAAATGCTGTGGTTTTGCATCTCCTGTTGTCCTGTGTTTATTTCTGAGCTTGTGCTTTGGTGAGAAGGGTCGAGAATTTATGTGGAAACTACTGATTTAGGTGATTTTTTTTTCTCTATCAGTGTGAACGTTGCATCCCTGACACAGTCAGAGATCCGAGATATCATCCTGGGCATGGAGATCTCTGCCCCATCCCAGCAGAGACAGCAGATTGCAGAGATTGAAAAGCAAACCAAGGAGCAGTCTCAGCTGACAGCCACACAGACCCGTACTGTTAACAAACATGGGGACGAAATAATCACCTCGACAACCAGCAACTATGAAACCCAAACGTTCTCCTCCAAGACCGAGTGGCGAGTCAGGTAGGAAGGCAGCTTAGGGCTGTTGTGCAGTAGAAAAGATCAGAGTGCCCAGGAAGGAAGGACACTCTAATAATTGTCTTCTTTTCACAGAGCAATTTCTGCTGCCAACCTCCACTTGAGAACAAACCACATCTATGTTTCATCAGACGATATAAAGGAAACAGGTTATACTTACATTCTTCCAAAGAATGTTTTGAAGAAATTTATCTGCATCTCAGATCTGCGGGCGCAGGTGAGCCTGTGCAATGAGCTGCTCTGGTTGTACTCCCCACTGCTGGGGCACATCCCAGCCCTGGACAGTCGGCTCCCCTATGGAGCTTGCTGCTCTCTAAGGGCTGAGCTTGCTGCTGTCTGTGGAGAGCTTTGTGCTGGAGGTGGACACCCGTGTTAGGGCTGAGCACACTTAAATTCTAGCCAGGCCCTGAAGGCTCCTGGCTTGGGTAGAAACTACTAGAACCGAGTAAGACCAGGAGGTTCCCTACCTCTAAGTAAAGTTCTTGCTGGCTAGTAGGTAACTTGCCTCAAGAACTAAAAGCGTGGTGGTGCCCACTCCTCACCAGCATGGAAGGTGAGGAGGTCTTAGAGGAAGGTCTCCTACAGCCTCGTATAGTGTTAAGTTTGTGTTTAGATTGCAGGCTACCTGTATGGAGTGAGCCCTCCGGATAACCCCCAGGTGAAGGAGATCCGGTGCATTGTGATGGTTCCTCAGTGGGGAACACACCAGACCGTGCATCTCCCAGGACAGCTGCCGCAGCATGAGTACCTCAAGGTGAGTCCGGCTTCTGCTCCGGATTATCTGCCTCAGGATAAGAGAGGGCAAGGTCTTGTGGCCCCACACTCACAGCTCTACCAAGCTCACCTTGATAACCCGTGTCTTTAGACCTCCCCTTGTTTTGTTACAGACGTTGGACTTCAAAGGCTTGGCCAGAATTCTGCCTCATTTGAGCTCAGATGAAAAAGAAGCTCGAGTCCCTGTGTGCTTTGTGCCATACTCGGAGCCATCTTTTAATAAATGTCTTTTATTTTTCTCTAATAACACTTCTTAATTTTAGGAAATGGAGCCTCTGGGCTGGATTCACACCCAACCAAATGAGTCCCCACAGCTCTCACCACAGGATGTCACCACCCACGCCAAAGTCATGGCTGACAACCCGTCTTGGGACGGGGAGAAGACCATCATCATCACCTGCAGGTAAGAGGTGGCAAGGCTGTTGTGTGGCCTCTGACAGTGCTGAGACAACCTCTCAAGGTAGGTGTAGGTCGAGGCCACTGCCCTGGAGAATGCAGCGAAGTCTCAAACTGCAGATTTGTGGGAAAAGGAGCATTTCCTCGTTTCTGACTTCCCCTTCTTTCCTGGATTGACATCAAGTCTCCATCTTTGTTTTCCTTGCGTTCAGTTTTACCCCAGGCTCCTGCACGCTGACAGCCTACAAACTGACTCCGAGCGGCTACGAGTGGGGCAGGCAGAATACGGACAAGGGGAACAACCCCAAGGGCTACCTGCCCTCCCATTACGAGAGGGTGCAGATGCTGCTCTCGGATCGTTTCCTTGGCTTCTTCATGGTTCCCGCGCAAGGGTCCTGGAACTACAACTTCATGGGTGAGCCGGGCTGCCTGGGGCGAGGGACAAGGAGGGAGGCAGCGGACCCCTTCTGTGTATTGCTTGCTGGGGAGAAAGAAATAGCTCTCGAGGGTGGTTTGTTACCAAGTTCTAAGGCTTGACCTACCTCTGAGTGACAAGCTGGGCTTACCATGGCCCTTCCTTAATCTTGGTGTTGGGAGATGCAGTGGGCTGTCACCTCTGAATGTTTTGGGCATCTCAAAGCAAGCTGTTAGAGGGGAGAGAGAGATCAGCTGAGAGCCCTCTGATGGTTCTGGATTGCAAAGTCCCCGTTTTTGTCAGGCAACAGAGAGGATAAGGGGAGGGAAGGATAAGGATCCAGGGAGCAACCTGAGCTTGATGAATTGCAAGAACAGCTGGCCTGGAACCAGCCCTGGAGGGGAGGATGTGTGGGGTCCCCATGGGGGTGCCGCTCTCACGGCCGCTCTGCCCTCCGTGCCAGGCGTGCGCCACGACCCCAACATGAAGTACGAGCTGCAGCTCGCCAACCCCAAGGAGTTCTACCACGAGGTGCACCGGCCCTCGCACTTCCTCAACTTCGCGCTGCTGCAGGAGGGCGAGGTCTACTCCGCCGACCGCGAGGACCTCTACGCCTAGCCCCGTACCCCCCCTTAGTACTGTTGATATTCAACGGCCCCGTCCCTGTCCCCGCACCGCCGCCCTTTGCTCTTCCCCCGCGTGGTTCAATAAACCTCTTTTCTACTCGGTGCGGCTCCATAAGCCTCTTTGCGGCAGCCGCGGCGGGGCAGGGCGCGGGGCGGGCCGGGGCGGAGCGCGGCGCCGGGCCCATGGCGGAGCGCGGCGCGGAGCCGCTGTGGCGGACGCCG
>JAVCKT010026217.1:0-36504 GCA_032273925.1 Rhynchotus rufescens
TGACTTCAGTCATGTGGCCTTCACAGGGAACCTCTTCCATTATGTTGCCCTCTAGACACATCGTCACCAGCCCCACACATCTACACTCAAGATACACCCCCCGCTAAGTCACTGGTGCCCATTTCAATGAGCAACAAAGGGTACAATTCAGAAAGCCCATAAGCCTTAACAAGAGTCTTCATAGTACCCTAGATCTGAGTCCCTGACAGGCAACAAATGTCCCAGGAAATCAAGTCAGCTTGGCAGACGAGTGCCGTGCCTCCATCCCACACACAAGGGAGCCTCCAGCCACCTCCACCCACTGCTTCAACCTCAGTCTCACACTTGGTTCAGGCTCTGGTGTCTCCGGAGCCTCCCCTGGCAGCGCTTGCTCTTCCTTGGCTGTTGCCATGGTACTAATACCTATCCTGTACAAGCACATCTGCATGCCTTCTGTTGCCAGCAGCTTCCAGCCTTCCTGATCTTGGCAGTCTCTCATCTGAGTGCACTCTCCAGCTAGCCCTCCTTTCATGCAATGTGGGGACAGTCCTCTTGTAATCCGTGCGGAGATACTGTCAATCTTCTGTTGATCCTCACTGGAGCTCTGCTGCAGTCCAGAAACTCGGCCGCAGTAAAGCCCAAGAGATGAGGCCACCACCATGGTCTGCTCCAGGCTTGGGGAAAAGCACCAGCTGTTTCTCGCTGCCCATGATTTGCCACCTGCTCTGGAGCAATGTGTGAGTCAAGGCCTCCAACATGCCAGGCACTCCAACCAGTGTAGCCCAACGTGCCTTGCTCTGCATCGCTGCACCCTCTCCAGCAGTCTCAAGCAGCATCAGGTCCCTTCTGTATCCCCTTCCACACTAACTGCTACATGAACTGCCAAGTCCCTGCTAGGTGCCCCATGTCACAACAGTCTTGTAGTGTTTTAAATCCTATAGGCAGAGATATAAATGTAATACAATAAAAAATGGAAACCTTTACTTGAGAGTAAACTCATCATTTCTTACCCACTATAGCTACAAAGAGTTCCTCTCTCCAATACAGCAAAACTCTTTTACTGTTTCTTACAGACAAATCCCTTCTTTTTTAAAAATTGGTGTTCTCTCCAGTACAAGCACAGGGGCATTTATCAGCATGCAGAAGGCAGGTCAAATACTGCTCTTCTTCCAGATAGCCCTTAATCTCAAAAACATAGCGCAGTTTTATGACACATCCTGGGAAAAGGTTCTAGGACAATAATACAGAGAATGTGTTCCACAAAAAAAACCCCAAACGACATCCATTAAACGTGTGAAACCTCCCCTCTTTCCAAGCTGTTTCTTTAAATACAAGTAGAGGAAATAAGTGAAGAAGCTGGGAAAATTATAAGTCACCATTCTCAGTCTGTAATTCTGCTTTTCTGAAGAGAAAAACACATTACTTCTTCTCTTGAACCACTGGATTTCAGGTGCATAGATGAGGAAAGTCAGAATTTGTCATCAGAGTGTTTATTTCTGACCCAAACCTGACACTGCACTACAGTTTCTGCCTCTCTAGGAGCTTTCTACCTTCAGCGCTACTGGAACAGAAAACCTGCCGATTTTTGGGCAAATGTTCAAATCTACGAAAGATTTTGGCATTACTGCAAATATAAAGATATCTGAATCAACACTTTTCTGCTGAATATTGTAATATTATCTCAGAGAAATGACTCTTAGCTCTGTTTGTCAAAGAATCTTCCATGGTAGCAAGGTCATTTTCAAAGTGAGACCTAATCTGCAAGACTGGATCTGCTTTAACTGACCAGGAGAATTTCCTCGTTTGCAGGTCGAGGTGCAGGTACCTGCCACGTAGTAACTCCATTTCAGGGCTGAACTCAGACATCCTCTGTTTACTGTTGGTGTGGAAGATGATAAAAGCCCTTGGTGTCCACTGCAGCAGTACCTCTGTCCAGGTGATGAAGAACAGGACCCCAGCAAGGTAAGTATTGATGCAGCTTGTCAAATTGTAGATAAAGTAGTTTATTTCTACCCTGCAGGAAATCTTTCACATCTGAATGCATATGTGCAGATAATGATATTTTTGTGCTCTCCTTATTAAAATTATTTTTCCAGTGCAATCTCATGTCCCACAAGGCTCCTTCAATAGCCAATCTGTCACTTCATTGAATGCTCCTTTCTGTGTAACTGCCCTGTGCTGCAGATGATGCACAAGTTCTGCAATGTTCTTGTAGCCATCCACATCTAGAGAGAGCACCTACAGACTGGCAGCCTACCAAAACTGAAAATTGTGACTGTGCTGTGTTTGGAGGAAGAATATCACTTGCCTCCAGCTTTATTTCTTCAAGTGACAGAACAGAAAAGAACCTTCAGAGGTCACCAAACCCATCCCTGTTCTCCAGGTCATCTGACTGTGTCTCTGTTTATTGCCATTCTCTTCTGAGTTAGAAAGGGAGCTAACTCTGGTAATCACCAGTCCTTCCACAGTTGTATGTTATTTTCTAACACCAACATATGTATGTATTGTTATAACAGCTAGTTATGCTGTTACAGACAACTGGAGAGTATTTATTTCTACATAAGGGTTGTAAGTAATTAGCAGAGCACCACTGACAGCTACAGGGCTGTACCGCAGAGTGGGAGAGAAACTGTGAGCAGAAAAGAGGAGGTAGGGAAGAAATACAAGAAAATGAGAAGGAAAAGTATACAGTGCATGGAACTAGGGTTCCCCTAGGAACTAGGACTTCACAGAGCAGCGGAGGCAACCTTAGCAAATCAGAGGCACCTTATGCATACATGTAAAACCTTGTACTCTAATGCTGTAAATGGATAGCCATTTTTGCAAGAGTGTTGCACTGCATTAACCTCAAAAAGCCTCAGCCACATAATTAGGAATAGCAAGCATGGTGTCACAAATATACCAACAATGAATATTAAGTAAACTGGAATGCTCCTGGTGATGTAATAACCACAGAAAATACCATCAGGCAAAATTAAACTACTTGAGTCCACAGGGATGAGAAATTGTTAGAAAGTACATAGCCTTTATGAAAATACTATTAAAAATACAACAAGAAAATATCTCAAGGTCTCTGAAATCTTAATATTAGCAATACAGTTTAAACAAAAGGTTGAATACAACAATTCACCTGATTACCGGTTTTGGTCGTATTTTCTCCTTTGGCTTCCTCGGCCCTGTCCCTGTTTCTACAAGCCATGTGAACTGTGCCACCTGGTGGCTTTCAACAAGAAACACATTTGACAATTTTTGGCTAAATGTGCACGGCGGGGAGGATGTCAGCAAAGAGATGGACATGAGGCGATCTCCTGTCTGCAGTTTGTGTGTGTGCTGAGCAGGCAGGAGGGGAGCGGTGGCTCCTCGTCAGGGCTGCTGCAGCCCAGCTCTGTGCAGCTCTTGGGGTTCCCGTGACACTGCAGCGCAAGGACCCAACACCCAGGTTTGCCAGGCAAACCACTACACAAACGGGACACACCAAGGATCCCAAGGTCGGCCAAAGTGTTAAGGCAAAGGTATTTTAAACAAAACTTTCAGGACTCGATAACTGAACCAGCAAAGACGATTGAAATATTTCTGCTTGGCTCTGATCGCTACCAAGTGAGATAGAGGGACAATGTGTCCCTGCTGGAGCAGGGAGGTTGGACTAGATGATCTCCAGAAGTCCCTTCCAACCTCAACCATCCTGTGATTCTGTGGCTGTGTGAGAAGGTAACTGCTGTAAGAGGCTTCCAAACTCTGGCTGTGTGCAGCCACTGCAGCGTACACACCATCTGCTCAAGCCAACTTCTGTCAAGCTTGCATGTCATGTTTAATGTAGATGAAATACTAGGGCTGCACTGGAATTAAAGCAAAGAAAACTGTATGATAAAAGCTTCTTATGCTGTATGTCCAACAACTGTAGTAAAAGGGTTGAATAACAAGTTATTTGAATAGTTATGTAAAAATGGGAATAAAAGACCAGATATCAGATTTCTTCCCAGTAATGGCAGAGGATGTGATGAGAACCATGGTCACAAGCTGCAGCTTGGGAGGTACAGGTCAAGTTTGCACTGGGAGATGAGGGCAGCGTTTCATCAGGTTGCCCCAGAGGTGCTGTGGAATTTCCATCCCTGGCGAGCTATCAAAATCCAGCTAGACAAAGCTATTGCTGATTTGATCTAGTGCTGGCAACAGTCCTGCTTCAAGCAGGACGTCGGACAAGATGACCTCTAGAGGTCACTTCCAACCAATATTTTGATGAAAAGAATATGCAGGACATATTCTGCATATTCCTCTCACAGAACTGGACGTCTATCGTTGACTTGTGGCTTAGGAAAACTGAAGAAAGCCTTCAAAAACAGGACTAACATACAGGTAAGTATGCTCTTTTATTTCTATATGCTGTTCTCTAAGCATAACAAAGATTTTTTTAAATGTTTGAATCATAGGAATACATACACACATTTTACTTGCACCTCTTTTTAAGGGTGTTCTTAATTTCTTAGCACTCTTCTAATGCTCAGAAATTAAATATAAGAAATATTAAGTGTAACCCAGCAACAGAGCTACAAGAACCTAGCAATATGGTACACGAGAGCATTCATCCATGTGCTACATAGGCCAATTTGGGGATTTTTCCACTGAACCCCATTATAGCAATATCCTTAGCATGCCGCTGGCAGCGGTATACAAGCCAAGAGGATGCACTGATAATTCCAGCAAGCTGTGAATCCTTCACCACACTGAATGAGTTGGTTAGGTTACTAATGCTGAATGCACAGCTGCAGTCAGCAAGGGGAAACTCCTTGCCTGGGATATCGATACGCATGATAGTAATTGATTTTTAGTACAGGTTTCCCTCTTCTGTTTGTGTTATAAATGTGCTGGGCATGAAAGAGACTCTGTACAGACAGGTCCTGAATGTATACAGACCAAAATAAAAAACAGTCTTTGCCCCAGGGAGCTTAGATTTCAGGAGGAAGGAAGAAAACAAGCATCAGGAGGGGCAGTGGTGTTCAGGGCTTGCATGTCTGCTCACTTCTCACAGTAACTGAAAAGGAAGGCTTCAATTGGAGACCTAAGTGCATTTGCAGACATTCAGAGAACTATTTGCAAAGCACCTGGCACTGCAGAGAAGACAATACAAGCCATGTGTACCTGTGAACATTTAATAAATGAGTAGCCTTCAGGCTTACTGGGAGCCATTTATTTAGTCCACATTGAGATGTGTCCTGCCAACAGAGGTGGTTTTGACTCTGAATAGGATTCCCTTTTCTTACTGTTAAGAACACAGAGCAGTTGTGGTGTGATGCCCTGCCAGGAAAGGCTTTTCCATAGTAAATATCTGAAGTTGTTAAAACTTAAATAGCACATGTGAACCGTAGAGTCGTTGGGATACAGCTGTATCAAAATGGAATTTACAATTCATAAGAAAGAGGAAAGCACAAATGTGCAATACCCGTAAGACACTGATTCTCAGGAAAGTTGAACTCTGGCTAGAGAAGGTAACATCTCAAAGCTGCAGTGATGTACAAAGCTGTGCAGTGCTTGAAAAAGTCAATGTAAAGTGATATACCAATGTGGCCATATGTCAAGCTATATTGACTTGGATATTCTTTTGTTGAGTTTGAATTCCTTATTTTCTTGTCATGATGTGCTTGAAGTGATTTAGCTAGGAGCTAGAGTTCTCATAGCTGTCAGGAAGTTCCAGAGTGGCCCTCTAAGTCCACAGGGCCTGGACTTAGTCAAGAATACGCTGATAATCATTTAACCTGATATCTATAGCAGTGCCCTTGAAGAGTTTCAGAGAGGCAGCTTGAGCCCAAGAACATCTTTTGGTCTCCAAATACTAGCCACAGCAACCAAACCTTAGAAGTATAGTCATCCTGAAAGCATGCATAACTTGACAGACCTACTTGTGACAGAACAAAGCAACTCTATGTAAAACAGCTATAATGGCAATACTCTGAACTTGAAATCATCTGTGGCATCAGAACCAACAGGGATCTTCAACTCCTAAAATTTTAAATTAGTTGAAGTTAATCATGCCCAAACTCTCCTTCCTAAGGCACTTCCTAGAGCCTAGGCAGGCAAAAGGAGCCCCACAAGCTCCTCTCTTTTATTCCGCATGCCAAAACTCTTGTCATTCTTGCACCACAGGAATTATTTTGGTAACTCTGAAAACCTGAAAAGGATTATGTTTACCTTTACATACTAGCTAGTTACAGCTCATTCTTCCTTACAGACAGCAATAGAAGAAAATATTGCATGCAGTCAGTTAAGGGACCTAAACTCCAGATTACTGTTGTTAAGATCAAGCACAACTTTGATTCTTTTATATCCACCCACCTCAGTTCAGCAAAGTCAATTGCGCTTTTTCATCCTGTAACACAATTGGAAGTCCTTCAAAACAGTTTAAATCCTGCCAGGCTGCTACTTTCACTGAATCAGCCTTAAAGGGAGCTTGATCCATCACTGAGATCTCTAGATGCCCCTATAACTTACAAAGTATTGGTAATCTTGCATTTGAGAAAAAAAATGTAGATTTCTCCACTTTTTTTTGTTTGTTTGTTCTCTCTTTATTTCCAATTTTCACCCTACCGTGCTCCAATATGTATCACCAGCCCTGTAAAACAACCCTTGAATGCTACTTATAAGGAAGCACATGCATCTTCAACACGTCTACTGGGAGGCCAAATTCGCCTCCATTTCTCTCTTCTGCAAGGGGTTACGAGCACTCCGGCTCCTCTGTCTTCACCAGGTCTTTGGCCACGACCTTGCCAATGCTGCTCATGGCTCTGGTGACCAAGAAGGGCTATTCAGCCCTGTCCACATCAATACCCGTGGGGCTGAAGTGTGTGGACACCGACTCGTAGCCGATCCTGAACAAGTCAGAAGAAACTCGTGAGAAGCAGAGTATATTGCATGTCCATTAAAAGAAAATTAATTAATTAATTTAATAAATAAAGGCAGGGAAGGTTTGCAAAGTGCTTCCTGACGCTGCCCAGCAAACTTGACAGGATTCAGCTTCCATGGGGAGTGAGGCACACATCCGTGAGCAGCAGCTTTCAGAAATAAGGCTTTAAAATCCACCTTTCCCATCATATGTGTATGGGGGATGGGATGTGTTCCCTTAAAAATAAAAGTGAGAAATATTAAAAATGGCTAAATCAAACTCTGTCCCCCTCATCTCCCAGTGCCGGTGGTACTTTGTGCACCCCCGCAGCCCCTTCACTAACCACGGCCAGGCGGTACCAGAACATGGTGCCACCTCTGCTGCTGCTATGGCCATGGCAGCCCCACTTCTACACTTACATAAAGGTGCCCACTCATTAGAGAAGGGCCCAGGAGGAGGGAGGGCACCCACAGGGTGCCGCCATTACAGGGCGGCCGCCTGCCTGCCTTTGCAGGGGGCTGGAGATGGCAGGCGCCCCTCTCGCTCCTTCCCGGAGCCCTTGGGGCCCTCGGCTTCCTTCCCTCTCTGCCTCTCCCTTCAGTTCACTTCCTTCTTAACCAGCCAGCAAGGAAAAGGATCTGTGCGGAGCCACCTGATCCGGGGCGATGGCACTAGTTTGGTCACACTTTGTCCTCACCCCTGTGCCGTCACGTCCCCTCATGGCCTGTGGCTGCCTCATGCCAGCCACAGCCCGGCCTGGTGCCTCTCTGGCACATTTTAACCCTAAGGAAATTGCCATTATAGGTATAACTATATTTATGAACACACTAAAGGACTGTAGAATTAGGCAGCTCAGTTTGGAGAACTTAGATGAATTCATGCCGGTGAAAGAAAGGAGGGACTCTGCCTTTTCTTGACCATATTTATGGTAGTCTGATGCGTTTTTTTGCGGCATTTAAGGATGTTGCTCAAGTCTCCCACTTAGAAAGATGCCTAAATATCAGGTTCTAACCCAAGAGGTGGTTCCCATCACGGAGCTGCAGCTTTGGAGCTCAGCACTGCCTACATGTCCTAGGTGCTTTGTGTGAAATGCGGTTTTCCAGAGTGCAAAAGGTCACATTTTCACAAAGGTGTCTTCTGCTGTCCACTGATTGTCCAGCTAAAGCATTTGCAAATCTGAAAATGCTTGTTCTTCATATTAAAACATTTGAATTTATTTGAACACTCACAACTCTGGGTCATTTTTATTTAGTTCTTGCAAATAGCTAGGACTTCTTGGCTAAAGTGTTTCTAAATAATTCAGCCTGATTGTAATGCTCAAAATGATGACTTCTGGCCCAGAAAGGAACAGCTTGGCAATAGTGTGAATGACACCATGTTATTTCCTGTAATGGAAACTGAATGGCAACCTAAACTACAGCTACATCCTATGATATCTGTAAGTATATAATTGTAAGCAATATGGAAGTAGTTCTGTGATCATCACCTACCAAGTGCAATTTGCAACCCAAACTGTACAGCCTAGGCTGCTGTAATGATGTTACATAAAGACATTCACTGTGAACAGAGCAGATGTTCGGCTTGTGTGAGTCCTGTGCATCATCTTCAATAAGACTCCCTGAATCCCCTACCCTCATACCTCTTTATCTCCCCCTTGCCTTGCAGTCTGCATAAATCTGCCCGGTTACTCTCCTCTAGAACCAGGTCTGGGAAAACCCAAAACATGTGAAAACCAGAAAGTAATGGGACCATGATGCCTGCCCATATTAATATCCAGTCACAAAACTGCAGCACTGCTCCACATTTTAATGCTAGTCAGGAACTGTCCTCGCCTTGGCTGTGTAGCCCTGAGCACACCTTGGGATGCTGTTACTAGACCAGTAATGTGCCATGGTTGCTTACCTCACAGAATTAGCTGCTTTCTTTACAGGAGATATGCTTCCAAATGGAAAAACATCAACAAGTCCCAAGCACATCAAAAAAAAACAATCAAAGTGCCTGTGAGTAAATGCAATCAGTCAGGTCATGCTTTATTCTTTTATTCTTATGTTACCCTGGTTATTTGTAGGCACTCAGACTATAGCTTAGTACAAAGCAAAAATGAGTAACAGCTCTGATGTGTTTTGCTTACCATTCCAGTCTAGGTTCTCACAGACCAGGAATACATCCCTGTAGTCATCAGATCTCTCTGAAGGTAAATAGAGAGTATGCAGAGACACAGGGTGCTGCCTTCCTTGCAGCCTAAAACGTTCAGATTGATAGTGGGTAGAACACAACTGAGATACATTAACCACCAACATGAGTAAGCAGGCAAAGGCTGTCCATGAGTCAGACACAAATATAAGACATCCAGACAATGGAGGTAGTTTATAATAATTTGGCTTTAAGCGGTAATGTGAAATGATAGCATATTACTTGCATTATTTAACACTGGAGTCTCAGGGAAGATATGACTTGCAGGAAGAGATTTGAGTGTAGAGTGAGGATCAAACATCACTCTGGTATATATACAAAATCCTCTAAGGTTAACATATAAATACAATAGCACCATTACTGTGTTGCTAGCCAGACCCTTCTAACAAATGCCATTTCCAAGAAATATTATCAGCATGGAGAAATGCTCTTGTCGTGGTAGTGTCACAATGCCCAAACACGTGGAGCTGAAAGATGTTTCCTTACACTCACATGCTCGTGATGCCAATCACGAGGGTCTGAACTTGCACCTAAAAGGGAATCTTCACATCACCGTGTTGACACACACACACACATAAATATTTCAGCCATGAAATTCTCTCTGCCTGGCTGAGCAGCTTCATTTCAGAACCAGCCTTTGAAAACTGGCCTCGCAGCTAGATCTTTCTGCATCCTTATTTCACCTCCTGTGATGTTTTGCTTTTGTGTTGTCCTTCCAGAAGCAGGAGATTGCAGAGATTGAGGGAATGCTCTCTGCTAGCCCACCCACCACTGCAATGAGGCAGTGTGTGTCTTGTGCCACAGGGAAGATATAACAGAGTTTTCCTGCTAATTGGGTGGTGCTAGCAAAGGGCCTGCCTAGCATTACTCTCACAGGCAAAATTTCCATCCACATCAAGAGTGTTGGCTGCACATTGTCTTTTATACTGAATTCTAGTTCTATACACAAGTTAGCTGAGTTAGAATCCATTCTGGAGTTTTGGGACAATTGGAAAGTTAGGATTTTGGGTTCCTTTCATGGTTGATATTAGTTTAGCATTAAATTAAGATAGCAGACTGTCCCAGATGGGAGGGATTTTTGAGGCAAGAGATTCTTCTCATTGATTAGCCACCAGCATCTCAGTTAGTTATGTCAGGAAACAACTGATAGGTATCTATATCCTGCCTGCCCCCAGAACAGGGAAGCTCCAGAGAGCCACAAGTCTGTGGTGCTCCTGGCATTTCCCCTATTTGAGCACAGAACAAGACAACTTCACCCTGTCGATGTTTAATCCTGATAGAGTAGACTCACATTAACTATGTCCCTTGAGGACGAGAACCTCTTAACTATGTCTACCCTATCACATAATTCACAGCATATTTGTAGGTCCTGATAGTACTATTGCCCATACTATGCAAATGTTAGTTGACTCTCAGGCTCTCGTTAGGTATTAAGCAGCTGTTTCTATCCAAATCAAGCTAAAATATGTTTGGAGGACAGTTTGTTTGAGGAATAATTTCCAAGCAGTATGGGTGAAACTGGACTCACTTCTTTGTCCTGGCAGTGCTTGCACTTTCATGCATCCATATATGCCCTTATTCCAAGGCTTGTGACACACACTCTCAACTTTGTACTCTAAAAATACCACTATTTTTAGAGGGTATCCCTTGCTATTTTGGACACTTAAAAAGGTGGATGACAATATATGTATATATTTATATGTTTGAAGGATACCACATTAAGCTGAGGGAAGAAGGGAGCCACTGTGCACATCTGGCTCTGCAGTCAGGGACCCCTTGTTCAGGTAGGTGTATTTGACAATGTAGAAGTGACATCTGAGGCTGTTAGGTGGGCTTTCCATAAATGCAAAAAAAAAAAAAAAAAAAATCTGGAGAGTTGTGTTTTTGACTCTCTGAATATTAGTTGAAAGAATTGAGACTTTCACAACTTCTTAAAACACAGCAGCTGGTGAAAAATGCCTCTCTGTCTCCCTACCTGGAATAATTGATAATTATACCTAGAGTTCATCCATCTTTTTTCTTTTTCTGCCAAAGAACTGTGAGTTTTAAGCAAAGTTTTAATTACCTCCCAAAACAAAATAATCATTGCTGCGAAGGGCTGTGTGCTATACGGCATTTCAGCTTGTTTGGTATTTCCAAAGGACAGCTCTAAAAGGCTCACAGAGTACTCAAGAGCTCAGTAGTAATTATACATCATAAAAGATATTTATGAGCAGCTTCAAGGCCATCTTACGAAGCTCCTCTATTATTACTTTTTGGAGCAGCTAAAATCTCTGTCTTAGGGACAACCAGCTCCTTTGCTGGCTCCTTACAGATCTGGCAGGCTGCTTTGCCTTCTCTCCTTTCCTTGCAGTTACCAATTTTCTAATTAAGCCTCTGTGCCTGCCCCCATTAAGTCAATCAGAGCCCTGCTGCTGATTGCGGTGGGAGCAGGAGCAGCCTTTAAGGGCCGGAGCTGCAGGAAAGCTCCGTGCCTGTAATTGGGGATGGCTTTTCAAAGGAAGGGGGAACCACGTGCAAGTCACTGTCGTGTCAGGAGCCACTGAGAACTGAGTGTTTGCTTCAGCTGTGGGTGCTGAACGCTTGAAAACTCCTGCCTCAGAAACCAGTGCTGCCCCAGTGCCTATAACGATGCCGGGGAGGCAGTCGGCACCCTTCCCTTTTCCCTGCTGAAGCAGAGGGTTTGGGCAGTAGTCAAAGGGGAGCATCCAGGCCCTGGAGCATTCGGGATACACCCGAATTGCTTGCACAGTTAGCAGGCAGGGAGAAGACAAAGCTGCTCATCTCGAATGCGGAGGGGGTCCAAGTCTGGAAACGCATGACGTGTTTGTGAACAGTGGGACGTTTGCTCTGCTGGGCCCTCTCAGAGCCGGGCCAGCAGCTGTCAGCAGCAGCAGCGTTGGTGCCAGGGAGCAGCCAGGCTTTCCACGGACCAAATGGCCTTTTGTTCCCGAGACACAAATGTGGCAGCGAGTCACCAGCTCTGCTCAATGGCTCCTTTTCACCCAGCAACCAGGGAAAGGAATCTCAGCCTTGGGCTGCTTAAGGCAATAGGGATTTGCTCTGTGGTCTGCTTGAGGGCCCTGGTCTCCTCCTGGTGTCTGAGACCGCAGGGCCTCCTGCAGCCCCACGTGTCCTGGCAAGGACAGGGGGCACTGAGAAGACTGACTGGGAGCAGCAGCTGAATCTCATGAATTCCTCTCCTGCATCATGCCAAATAGTTTATATACATTTGCTAAACTGCTTTAACATGAATGGGAGCTTTGTAGCTGATTTTCACCTCAGAAAATATTTCTTTAATCCCTAAAACAGCAATTTTATGCCCATGATTGGAAGATAATCTTGGTATCCTCAGAGCAGGCCTGAGGCTTGAACACATTCGTGGCTATTGCTGTGCTGCAGCACAAATGCACTAACGCTTTCCCCTGCCACCCAGCTCTCCTCTTGGTGCTTTTCTCTCACTATAAATAATCACCCTGCCTGAATTGCTCATTTGGGAGCCTCGCTGTTCAGCCCGTCTCCCTTGCTTGAAGGGAAGTTGAAGTGACCCAGGATTTCCAAAGGCCCGGGATGAAGCCTGGGCTGTGTGGGGCAGCGGTGCTGCAAAAGGAAGAGGTAGGATCAAAGGGAGCAAAACACGGCTACTCCTCTGTTTGTTTTTCCACATTTAAGGCCTGAAGTTAAAGGGATCTTTACAGGGATGGCAGCAGATTTTGAAGCTGGTCTTATACAACTTTTAAAACTCACTCGGGTTGATTCTTCTGACATGGTTGTTACCACTATGTGCCAGATATGGCCTAGCAGTAGTCTGGATACTCTGACTACCACAGAAGCAGGCAGCATACAGACGTCAGCAGCTTACATGGCTGCTCTACACCACGTTCGAATGCCAAAGGAAAGGACTGAAGTTTTGTGTCCACGAGCAGTCCACGTGGTGTGACGAGGGAACACACAGAAATACCTGCAAGTTACCCACGTAAAGCTATGGGGCCAAACATCCCCCCCAAGTAAGCACCAGGTCCCCTTATTAAAAGCCTTATTTCACCAGTTATTGCAGGAAATATTTTTAGAAGCTCATTAAAAATAATAAAGCAACGCTTTTTTTGATGTACTGTTATTCTGAAAGTAAATAGAATTTACTGATGTAAAATCCATGCAAAAGTAAAATAGCAATACAAGGAGCAAAAAGAAGCAGTGAAAATAAAATGTTGTTGTCTGTAGCAACCTGTGAATAACTGTGTATAGCAGATCTTTTTCTCCACTGTTTTTACCTTGTGTACACAGCTTGATACTGAAACAGTAAGTATTTTTTTCAAGGGTGAAAAAGCTATAAAGTCACACAGGTATCTAACTCATATGGAAATCAGGGAATGCTGTTTACCAAAAAGCCTTCATGCAAGCTGTCCTGTAGGCTTATTTTTCAGCTCCTTGCCCCTCTCACATTAGAGCTGCTGCACTGCAGCAAGGAGAAAAGAATCAGAGATTTCCCCTCGGCTTGGGTGTTAATGATGGTGCAGCAGAGATTCCAATCTGCGGATGAACTCAGCCTCTGATAAAGCTGTTCATCTCACTGAAATTACAGCAGGGTTGATTATAATGAGCATGATAGATAAATGCAGAGTAGCTTAATTTTTAAGCTCTGATCAGATATGCTCATGCATTCGCTTAAACTGGCCGAAGTGTTCCCGAAATTCAGTGTTACAAATGTG
The DNA here is from genome assembly GCA_032273925.1 of Rhynchotus rufescens. Taxonomy (NCBI): domain Eukaryota; kingdom Metazoa; phylum Chordata; class Aves; order Tinamiformes; family Tinamidae; genus Rhynchotus; species Rhynchotus rufescens. The sequence goes on from JAVCKT010026217.1 coordinate 13,756, forward strand.
CACGCAGGATTTCTGAGAACCACACACTGCTTCCTCAGAAACCCATTCATGTAAATACCTGCTCTTTTCAACATCTTTCTTGCACTTTTCCCACAATATGGGATTGTACTGGTCAGCCTTTTGTATTTCCTCCAAATATTATACTTCCTATAAATATTTTATTTTTCCCCTAATGAATAGTACCGGTGGGATTTTCATGTACTCTGAAGGCACAACTGGAGCCTCAAGAAATTTTAGGAAAGAAGCAACAGTTTCCAAGTGCGTTACTGAGGGAACCATCCCATCTATATTGCATAGAGAGCACACAGGAGTCTTCATCGTGAGGCAAAGTCTTTATCAGCCAGTGAGGGGGGAAGGCAAATAATCTAAGATACAAGATAACTTACAGAAAAATCTGTTTTAAATGTTTAGCAATCTGCAGCCCTTTGCCTGAAAAGCCAAAACATTTAGGCTCGCTTACACCGGCTGTTCACATTTCAGGATCTGCGACATTTAAAACAGTTCTTGAAATAACCTAGAAGAGCTTCTGCTGCTGCCTTTTCTTTTTTTTCTGCACAGTCACCTTGTAGTTTTTAAGTCAGATGCCTTGGGACATCATAAAGCTCAGAGCAAGTGCTGTGAGAGAGAGATCGCTCCCCTCCACGACTGTGCGGAGTTCCTATTTCTGCTCCTGAGGATATTAAGCCGATGTCCATCTTTACTCTTTCCTTTGAGGCAGCAGGTAGGACTTCAGAGCTGTCTGAATTCCACATTTGGATGGAAAAACTGAGACATTTATCTCTCCGGCTGTGGCTTTTAAAAGAGCTGTGGGAAGCTGCTCCTCAGAGCTTTCCTACATTATGCCAATTCGCAAAGAAGGTGGAGTAGTGGGAGGAGAAATTTAATGTGGGCTATAAAATGTGCTAAGTGGAATTTATTTTATGGTTGCTTTCTTTGCACATGTGGTGTGTATATGTCTACAGTCTGTGTGGTGTGTGCAGAAATGCCTTTATATCTTTATATTACTAGATTTCCGTAGTGCACACAACCATCAGTGCACAAGCTATGTTATCAATTGAAATAACCATTTTTTTTCTTTTAAAACCTGGAAATAGATCTTTGCTTTTCAAGAAAGGAAAATGATTTAACTATTTATCGCTGATTTCCTCCATTGTAGCAGTACATTTATGAGACAAAAAAATAGTTTAAGCATATATTTTGATCATTTTCCAGAAATAATTTATACTACTGTGACTGAAAAAAAAACAGACATTTTTCAATTTTCAATTTTAGTCTGGTGTCAAAATAATAAATATTGTCACATCAAGGTGTAAGTTTTATTTTCAACTTTTATTCAGCTTTTGCACTTTAATGTCTTCAGCCACTCACAACAGTTTGTAGAGGGAATGTGTCTAAGCCCACTGGGATAACATCAAGCTAAGAGATTTAAGCAATTTAAGAAGTTGCTGTTTGCAAATTAAGATGCTGTGGACTGTGTCCAAGTTCCTAGATTACCCCAAATCAAGATAAAAGGCCTTAAATTAAAATATTTCCACTTAGATCCAAGATTTATTTTGTCTTTGGAGCAGCCCAAGAAAACTCATGCAGTTAATGTTGGATGTGGAGAATAGTGGTAACTCACTAAGCCACTGTGACCAAGTTCTCTTGGTCCTGAGACCAAGTTTCAATCACCCTTCATTTCCCTTGAAAGACACACAGGCCTCTGGCTCATAATTGTGTCACTGAAGTTTCATAAATCACCACACATTTGACAAGCTCCTGTAACTGTCCTCACAGAGGCACAAGGAAATTGCAAGGCAATGTGACTTAGCTTAAGCCTCTTCTGTGGTGGGCTCAACTAAAACCTCCTCATGTTTGCTCAGGCAGGGGTGCAGGTCTGGACACTTGCTGCAAGGTCACGGCATGTGCAGTGACATGGTCATCAACTGAGCAACGATTGGTGATCAAGGATGCTCCTAGCAGCATTTTGCAAGAGGAGGATAATTTGTACTGGTGTCCTACATACAGACTACATTTGGTTAATTTATTGTTAAATTTCCCTTGCTGTCTCACTGAATTTAATTTTCGTTTTCATCGCTGCTCCAAGCTTCTGGATAAAATTCCTGTGTAATGTTAAAGAGCAGCTTTGTTGTGCTGAAATGATGGATGGCATTATTCCTGCTCGTACACAATTTCTTAAATGCTTTGGTTTATCAATGAATCAGAGATGTTCCCCTCTGAAGGTAAAATCAGCTAGATCAGTTCAGAAGTGAGCACCGAAGATCTGCCTGTGTTGGAAGCCAAGAGCTCGGGGCTAAGCCAGCAAGTATGTGGGCAGAGAAGGAGCGGATCTGGGCATCTTGCACAAGGGTGCAGCACCATCACAGAGGCAATGGAGAGTGTGGAGTGGAGCAGCTCCTGGAAAAACACAGCCTTTGGTTTCTTCCAGACGCTGTCTGATGCATGTGCATAAAGAAAAGGCTGCTGTGGTTGTATCTCCCTGCATCCAAGTGTGCTTTCCTTGTTCAAGAACTCCCACTTCCAGTGGAGCGATGCTCCAGCAGATTTTCCCATCCATCTTTTCTCTAAGATCAACCTTCTGCAGTTACCAGCTAGCCTTTTTTAATAAACATTTCTTAAAGCCAGGGCCTGAATTAAAAACAATATGGACTAAATGCACTGTTAGTTAACTATGCAGTATCTGCTGATATTGTGGCTGAGTCTGCTGGTTCCCACAGGCTTTGCACTGTTTGGCCTCAGAGCCAATGTGATTTACCAGATTGCTGAGGTTATGTCAGAGATCTCACCCTTCCAGGGGAGCCCTGTAATTCTGTTGGTTTCTCTGAACGAAGGTTTTGGTTGTGTAGGATTTAACTGAAAAAAATACCCAAAACACACATCTAGTTTCTTGTTTAGGACTGCCTTGATGCTTGTGTGGTGGGGATCCCCTCCACTGTCACCATATTAACAGAACTACATGAGAAGAAAAGCAGAAAGAGCTCTCTGTAGCACACTCATCACCACATAAATAACAGTCTGCCAGGACCAGTTACGGGCTAGTTCCATTACATGCCACAAAACAATAGTCTCTACATGAGGCTGCTTTAAAGCTGACACTGCTTTAATGTTAAGCTTGGACTGCTTCATTTAGTAGGTGCTTTCATTATCCTTATCCATTAAGTATAGACTTCCATATATGCAGCACCAATGTGAACAAATCAAACATAAATTCACATCACAACCAGAGAGATGCTGTAGTAAACGTGTCCTTCTGAAATTTTCACATTCCCCCACCACGTGCCATTATCATTTGTTATATTTAAAAAGCCAACATAGTCATTTTTTCTGTACACTTGATCTCAATGTCCTGACAACCATCTTTGTGTCAATGTGATACTGAGAAATAATCATTGTACAAAAACTGAGGAAGAGGAGCTACCCCAGGCTGAGGAATGCTGCAGTGCTGATCTGATACTCAGTAGCTCTTGGCTTGGTTCTTGCTTCTGCTGAAGATTTAGAGTAGCCTTAGCTCAGTTTCTGATGTATATTCATCTGTTGCAGCACCAAAGAGGAATGCATAGGCTTCCTGCTCAAAGTTCAAGAGACCTTGGGGACATATTCAGGCCATCTTTTATAATGCCCATGTTGCTATTACAGCTGCTTACTGGCTGGTCTAACACTGGTGTGAAAAGCTCTCTGGTGAGCATCTAAGTAACTGCTGAAGTCCATGCACTATGCAGGGTGGTCTGAATACAACCCCGTATCTCTACATACCTCAACTTCCTCATCTATAGTGCATGGCCAGTGATGTACCTCAGCCAGGCCATGGAGGTCTTCAGATCCCAGGGAATCTGCAGAAAAGCCTGCTTTTATAGGCAAAGGTATACTGTGATGAATTAAGGAGACCTCGTTTTAGAAGAGTTTATCATCCACAGAAGCTTACTGCAGAATTTGGCTAGCAGGATAGAACATCCAACAGTTACAAAAGGGGTGTAAAGTTAGGAGGAGTGTACCCTGGCATCTCTAGCAGAAGTTTTACATGATTATACTGATCCCAGATCAGCTATTTCCAATTTAACGGTATTTTGCAATTTCCTCCTGCAGTTGGCCGCTATCTTACACGTACAAGTACAACACAGATGGACACAGGAGTGAATTATTGCCTTTTCTTCTTGTACAATCTTTCCCAAACATCTAGGCCTTTATTTCTGTAGCATTTAGTCTTCCTCAGAGGAGTATCTCTGCCTGGAAAAACAATATATGCAGCAGCTACAAAAGATAAGGAGAAAGAGAACAGTGTGGCTAATGATGAGAACACCTACAGAAAAAATGTACAGGGTTTTATCACAGTAATCCTGAGGCTGGTGAAAAGGTGGGATGAAATTTGGCAGGTACACAGAGAACACCCAGTAGTTCCCTAGAATGAACCAGAGGAAGAGGAAGAGGCTGAGGGTCAGGTGGATGTAGTACTTGTGGGCATTCTGCCTCCAGGGATATTCGTCATCGTCGTCGTCATCAATCACAACAGACTTGGAAAGCAGCTGCCTCATCTTGGTTGAGTCGTACAGCAGGAGAGTCACCTGGAGGCATCAGGGCAGAAAAGGAAAGGAACAGGTTAGCTGTGGAAATGCTGAGCCCCATCTGACCACTGCCAGATTGCGTGTGGGCAAGTCATATAGGAGAAAGCTGAGGAGCAATGAACTAAAGAGGGGCTGTGGAAAAGAATGGATTTTTTTCCCTTAAAATTTATCCACCTGTGAGAGTTAGGCCAAGTATTTGGAAAAACTTGTCAATAGTGAGGATGGGAAGGGATAAGAATAGATTATATAGAGAGATGACAGTAGCCTCTGCAAGGGGGACTTTTACAAACAGGTAAGAGGAACTTCTGAATGACTTGAGTAAGATTTTCCTACTTTGTAGGACTAGGTGTTGTAACCCAAATCCCCAGTTGTCCTCCTGCTTGGTGGAAACCTCAATCCTGTTTTAGGTACTCAGGTTCCAATGAAAGGCTCGCTGGAAGTAGATGTGTCCTTAGGAAAAGGAAAACATTTCCTGAGCTAGGGGAAAAAAAAAATATGGATCTATGTTCAGCTTGGTTTGGATTTTAGTCCATTTTCAGAGGCAAGGCCTAGTGCCAGGATCCAGGGCATCCCAGGAACAGGACTTTCTTGCTCCTTCCCATTGCAGTTGTTCAGCTATGGATAAAAGTTTAATATTTACTGGAAAAATATACTGGTTTTCCCAGCCCAGTGGTTAGCACACTTGCCTATGTTCATGAGAAACACAGATGTATCTCTAACGTGGGCAAAGAAAGGGGTTTCCCCTTATATCTCACATCTCATCAGAGTGCTCAGGCTGGTTGGCCTGTTTAGACCAGCAGAGCATGTTGCTCATTTCAGGAGATCTTTTCTTGTCTGTGAGTCACGTTCCTGACACAAGAGAGCCCACTTGGACAGTGGGTCTGAGATTTTCGTATGGGGAGGCCTGTGGCTCGTATGGAAGATCCATAATATCTCATTAGCTTTGAGATGAGCCCAGCACATAGGCAGCTGCCTGCACTCAAAAACCATCGTGCTCAGCAAAGGGAATGGGGTTTACAGGCAGGTGAGTATGGTTATGAGGAAGTCAGGGAAACCTCTCAGGTGGATTTATGGATCTCAAATGCATCTAAGCAATTTGGAAGGCATTTTTGATTCTTTGTTGGCATATATAGGTTACCAGTGCCTTTTGAAAGGATCAAGATACTAAAGAAACGGATGTGGAAGCTACAGATCCATATAGATGTGAGCCAAAATGACTAAATGGAGTCCATAGCAGGACAGTATTCTTTCAAGTCTTAATCCAGGAGTTCAGGTTAGGCAGACATACTGCTTAGTCACAGTTTCCATAAGGTAATACTGAAACCAGTGCAGTCTCATGACTATAACAGAGGGTAAACCTGAGATAGATGGAGTTTATCCAAAAGACCTTGCCTTGAAAGATGGCATATGAATTAGGTAAACCAAATTCTTCTGACCTCATGTATTGCTAGACTGCAAAATGCCCAGTCCCGCTTTCACTGATGCCACATTCAAACCATTATTTGATTTTAGTAGGAGTATTACTTGATCCATCCACTGTCTTATTTAAGATAAGAAAAACTGACTTAAATCACCAATAGTTAATACATGGTCGACATTTTTGAATGAGGGTTTCAGTTCATTCACATGAACCTCTTCTTTCAATTCTGATTTTATTTTTTCCTAGACTGCTACTAAAGGAATCCTTGACTGTACATGAAGATTAATGGCATGATCATATAATTTTGCATTTGCTAGTAGAACATATAGCACTACAAATTCCTTATGAAAAGATTAGGCCCTTTTTTATTTTTCTCCACTTATTTACTGCCCAAAGGCCCTCGTGGGGGTTGATTGCTTTCCCAGCCAGACTGCAGTCTGGTTACCACTGTGTAAAGCTGAAGCCTATGTAGAGACTTGCAGAAGCACTTGCTGTCAGCAGTGAACTATCATTTGCCCCATAGACAACCCCATTTTAGCTTTATAATACCCAAGCTGTACCACAGATGGGGATGTCTCTGCCCACCAAGCAGACTGGCGGAAAATATATATCTGAAAATGAAGCAGAAAGGTCTGGGAGGCTTGAAGGATTGCTTGGGGAAACAGGACTCCATTTGCCATGGCCCTCCATGTTTTATAGCCGTTTACATCAACAAGGATGGTAACACCGATGCTGTGTGGATGTCCTAGATCCACAGATCTAGGGGAAAGTCCCACCACCATGTGTGGGACAACACTGAACGAAGCTCACTGGAGCCTCACTTCACTGATATGTGCTTTCAGTGCTGGGACGAGCACGGTTCGGTCCAGAGAGCTGTCTCAGTGCTGCCTGCACGGAGCTTTCTGCAGCCATCATTACGCCCTAACTTCAGCGTGTCAAATTCTAATCACACAGAGCACTTTTCACACATAGAAAGCACATTACCTTTAAGCTGCCAATCACACCGCCCACCAACAGATATAATGGGATTAGTGGCTGAACTGGGCAGTCTTCCAAAAACTTCATTCCTGAATAGCAAAAAAAATTAATAATGCTTATTATCTCCAGCGATCACGCAGGGCGACATGCTGTGCCACGAAAAGTAAAGATGCTGCAAGTGAGGTGTTATTATGCCCAAGCCTTGCACCCAACAGGGGCTGAATTGAATGAGATTTGTGTCTGACATTACAGGAGCGAGTGTCAGAAACAAGAATAGGGCAGGACGAGGAGGAGGGAACAAAAAGGCTCACACAAGGTTGCAGCATCTGAGCCATGTACACAGGTATATTGGCTTCAATTCTTGCCTTTTTATTTAAATAAATTTATTTAAATAATAAACTTAGCTAGTCAGGAATATCTGGAGGAAGCATAATTTTCATCATCAGAAATGGAAAATTCCATTGAAATTCAAAACTGTTCCTATAAATGTGGAATTCTGAAGAGCTTCTCCCGGGTCTTTCCTTCTCATTAACTCCCATGAGTGGCAAGTTCTTGAGTCAGATGCCGTGAAATTTGGGAGGCAGAGCACATGGGAGCTCCCAAAACCATTCTAGCTTCCCAGGCAGCTCATAGGGAACAAGAGAAGAACAAATTCCCAGGATGTTTGGGTTGCTGGAGACTTAAAACACTGGTTGTTATGGAGCCAGGGATCCTGGCAACCCTCAAATCTACTGCTAGAAAGGGAAAGCTGAGTAAGTTTTAGGGTAGGGATTTTATGGCAGTATAAGGATAATGATGGCATTTGACACTGAAGCTTGTGATACAGGTCTGTGGCAGAGAGAGTCATCTGTCCAAATTTAGATGTCTGCAATGCAGGCATCCGTGTCTGAACTAGTTTCCTCGAGTCTCTTTATAGTCAATAGGGAGAAATAGACACTTCTAATATCCAATTCATCTCGTCCTAAGATAGGCATTTAAAATAGGTCAGATGAACTGTGCCCTGAAAGTGCCTCTTTCTCTGTGTAACCGCACAGGGAATCTAGACAGCCAGCTGTAAAGGTCTGAAGTTAGCTGAGATGAAACCCCTGCAAAAGTGTCCTACCCTTTAGCATCTTTAGTCAATTTTTAAACTGTTTGTTGCACTGCAGTTTTACAGTTATTGATCTTATATTTTAGAAATTTTGCTTATCATTTGCTTTTTTTGTTTGATATGTGATTTGTTTTCTAGGAGGATTTTTGACTTTTCTCTGAAGCACTTGGGTTACCTAGGCACAAGATGCTAAAAGCAACACATTGGTCTAAGCATCTTTCAGGTAGAACATCTTACCCCTACATTCAGGATTATGACTGAACAGGCAGCACGGAGTCAGAAAAAAATGTACTAGGGTTTTTTTTTAATTTATTTACGGGATTTTTTTGCCTTCTTTTGCAAGTAATCCTCCTCACACTGGCATTTTGTCCACCAAATCTACTGCTGTTACTGGTGACATTGATGACATCCTGTGCACCTTTTATAGTGTAGTGTAGGTGTTGTGGTTTTTTGTTTTGTTACTATAGATATACTGTTAGTCACAGGATGCAGGGATGCGTTTTGTGGCCTGCTGTGTGTAAGGGCCGTGGAATCCAATGAGCTCTTTCATACTAAATATCTATTACTAGCCTTCCCACAACTGAAAAGGGCTGGATTTGGACTCTGTGCCTTCTTGTCCCCTATTCCTAGGTGGTAATTTTTATCCATTTTGCCACTACCAAACACCAAGGGTCATTCCAGGACGTACCCAAACTCCCAGCTTTACAGATTGGGCTGCAGGGAAGTCAGGGAGATTTAAATCATTTCCAGAAAGCAGCTGCCAGGGTTTCCGGAGCCCTGGCCCTATAACAGCCTGCCACAAAAGCAGCTGGCTGGGGATTTCAGGGAGGATATTTCAGTTTAGGAACCTGGGTGATTTCTATTTCCAATATAACTATATTGGAAATACAGTATGTATTTCCACTATATTTCCACTATATCTGATGTAGGAGATGTTCAGAGTTCCAGGTCAGTATCTTACCATACTTTCTACTTCTCACTGATCTCAAAAATACTATGAGATATTCCTAAGAAATGTTATTTAGAAGTCCTGGATTCCAGAAGACTCACTGTTAACCTGCATGCTAGCTGTACCAAAGTGTAAACGATACCTTCCTACCCCTATTTCATAGCTCAGTTGTATTCAGCCTGGCAAAATGCTGAAGCTAAAATCCTCTTATAGGATAAATAGCAATTTTAAGTCATAGATAAGCATAAGAGCCTAAGTGTTGAGGTGTAACAATTCAGCACATCTCCCTACTTTCTAATTTCTCCTTAATCCCAAATGAGAGCTCCTTAATTCCTAATTAGGACTCCCTAATCAGAGTCCTACCACAGTCGTCTCTGGGACTCACAAGGGGCCAGATAAAGGAAGCAACACCAGCCTTTAGCTGAACACGTTTTATAAGGATCTGGGCAAATATAGATGCCTACAGTTAGACTAGTTGTACAGATGACCTTAAAAGTCACCTCACCCTAATGCAGACACCTAAAAGAAGTGTCTGTTTCTCTCCACTGGCTACAAGGGAAGCATAGGGTTGCACTTGCATATGTGCACAGTCCTAGACCAGGTGGGATGCATCTTGCCCACAGCATCTGGACATCCATAGAGTTAATTTGCACCATTTTTCATTAACAGTGAGAGAGATCTCAAGGACACCAATCTGTAATGACTGCAAATGTTCCTAAGGACAAGACTTAAAAATAAAAGTGATCCAGATAGACTAGAAAAGGCTATCCCCAATCTGTGAGGTAAAGTCAAGCATTGCATATAGGAGAAAAAATATAAATATAAATAAAAAATTAGAAAGATCTGATAGGGAGCAACATTGCCAAAAAGCATCTGGACTTACAATGCACCGTAAACTAAATTGGAGTCAATGAGCTGGTGCAGAGAGAGCATATTTCATATTTGTGGGAATCCTGCCTGTTAAACAGAGGAGCTAATTGCTCCGTGCTCCTCAATCCTGAGGCTTCAGCTGCAGTATTGCGCTCTGTCACATGTTTTTGAGGGGAAAAAATAGTTATGTTGGCCAGAGGCCAGAGGAGAGAAGCAAAAAATGCCAAAAATCTATAGAAACAAGGCCCTGCAAGGGCAGCTTGAAAGAACTGGGTTTTTGAAAAGAGAAGGTTGAGTGGGGGTATAACCACAACCTGCACCTACTTCAAAGGTTGTTGTGAGTGACCAATCTATCTTTGTGACCGTGGCTTGTAGGACAGGTTGTAATCTGTTTAATTTGCTATAGGGAAGATTTAGGTTGGATATAGGGGAAAATATTTTGACTACGAGAGCCATAAAATGCTGAAATAGGCTCCTTGGGAAGCTCTGGAATTTCCTTGAGGAAGGACAAATCAGGCATCTGTCAGAGCTGCCGTGAGCATGCAAATCCTGCCTGCAAGTGGACGTTGGCTGGCGTCTCTATCAATTTTTCTCAAAGTGTGTATCGCAACCCCAGGGAAGATGTGAAAGGCCCAAAGGAAGAAACAAAGTGCTAGCAAAAAGGTCTTAAAAAAAAGAAAAAAATGCAGAAAATCTATATTAATGATAAAGAAAAGACCATGCCTAAGAAAGAAATAAGAGCCTTATGCATTTTAGAAATGTATAAAATTATGCAGCTGATAATACATGCTCTTCCTTTCTTAAATATTTAATATTGAAATGCAGCCCACAAATCCAGCCCTCGGGGGTTCATACAGACACACTTTCACAAAGTTAGGGAAAGAGCAGGCTTGATGATCTCTTCTCCCCCTCCAGCCCTGTGCATCTAGGATTTCTGCAGTGCAGTTAATACGGAGGAGATCCAGACTAACAAAATCTCCTCAGCTATCAGATTCGGAGCTGGCTCCCACAGAAGAAACCAAAACTTTGCCAAGTGTTGGTAGCCTAAGCAGCAATTGTGCCAAAATCAGTGCTCCAGGGGAAAAAAAAAAAAAAAGAGAGAGAAAAAGTGAGTTAAAATAGGAATAGGCTTAGGGCTCAGAGCTTCACCATTAAAAAAAAAAAAAAAAAGAAAAAGAAAAAGTGTTTCAAATTTCAAATGATGCAAAAATGAGCAATGCAAAAGCAGAAAATTCAGAGGGATAGTTAAATTCAAGAATTTTAAGTATTGTTGGATATGAAAATAAATCATTAAGGCCTCCAAACATCCTGTGCCCTGCCTGGTACTGAGGTGACACAGTGACAAAGGTTTTAAGACAAACAAGTAGTCTCAGATTCAAGAACTCCTTCCTCTCTGCTGGATCATGTGTGCTGTGATTCTGTGTCTGAAGCTACAATATTAATACACAGTTTTAAAGGGATAAATATGAGAACAGCTGATATTTATAATGTTAGTCTGATTATGCTTATATGAATCACTGGTACTGGCGATTTAACCACGTGGGCTCATCTGTTGGCTTTAAGAGAGACCTATATTCCCCATAACAGAATCTCTGAAGGAGAATTTAATGATTACCCCAAAATAGTTAATACTGTTACATGAGCAAATCTACGGCAAGACTACCAGCTGCTATAGATCCAATTATTTGAATAACTCGTCTCTCTCAGAGGTTGCCTAAACCTGCCACACAAAGCCAGGGAATTCATATTTTTACATTTCTTTCATAGTCAGTTTACCTGTAAAAGCCATGGACAGTGGTAGAGCCAGGAAAGCAAGTAGCCCAAATATAAAACAAGCTGTGGATGAAAAAAAAAAAAAAAAAAAAAAAAGGGGACTTAGAAAAAAACATCATTACATCATTCCGGGGGGGGGTTGGAGCTGAAAGAACCAAATTTAGATGCAGTGTTTTGCAGATGCTTTTTGCACATGCAGCTGAGGAGAAGCAACAGGGTAAGAACATGGCATTAATTGTGCATCGTTTGGGATGACCAGACCCAGCAAGGGAGCTGTCTGCCCCAAAACTCAAGCTTCAGTTTTCAATTGCTACACTCGTATTCCTTGTGCCAGCAGTAACAGGAGGAGAAGCACAGACTGCTTCTGTTGCCGGTGTTTCTATTGCAATGGCAGGTCCTGGGCGCTCGTTGCCACAGCCTGCGTCGGCAGCAGGGACCCTGACAGGCTCCTGGGCAGCAGGGAGCAACTTTGCACGAGCTGATCCATGGCAACTGCTGAGCCATGACGGTTCGCTCAGCAAACAGCAGCTTTACTGCCACATCCCACTCCCTTCTCGGGGAGAGCCGAAATAACCTGGCGCCATTGCGGGCGCGGATCCTTCTTGGCAGGCCTGGCTTCCTGCCCGTGATCATGGGAGCCCTGCTGCAAGGAGCCACCCCGAGACACGAGGCGTCACTGCTAGGCCCGGCTCTCTGCGCCGCCGCACAGGCAGCTCGGCCTAGTGCTGCGCTCCCAGAGAGCTGCCCTGGCTCAATGGCGTCCCGCCCGTGACCAAGCTCTTCCACACGCTCACGGCCTCTCGCTAGGCCGATGCTGCCCGAGTTTCACCTCTTCGCCTTTCGTGCCAGGCACTCTTGCTGTTACATCATCTGGAATTTTAGTTTCATATTCTGAACTTGCGTTTAGTTTCATATTCTGAACCAGGAGTTTTAGTTTCATATTCTGAACCTGCGTTATCGTAGTCAAGTTGGCTTCTAAACACGCCTGTGAACGTTACCTTCAAATAACACCCAACATATCTATTACCCAAACGAGCACCTTTCAGCCATGCAGGAGCAGCTTCAGCTCCTCCATCAGGACCATCAAACCCTCGCTGTCCCCGTGTGGCTCTCAGAGCAGAAGCCACCCCTCTGCCTGAGGCTTCATATCCCTCCCCGGCTTCTGCCTGTGCTGCCTGGGCAAGCGATAAGGAGCAGGGAACAAGGAGACCGGCAGCAGGAAAAATGATGTCACTTCTTAGTTGTGCCCATGCTCCCTGGGGAAGGAGGGCTCGGCAGGGCACGGAGCGACGTGGCAGGGCGCATCCGGCACCCACGCATCCGGATTTGCATTTCCTTTAGCATCTACCCAACAGCTCCGTTTGGAGGGGAGAAATGGAAGGTGGGGACCACTCACACATCGGGAGGAGAAGATATTGGCTCATTAATTCCCTTCCCTGAAATGGTCGCTGGGAACGTATTTACTCATCATCTCCCCATTCAGCTTCAACCTCTTAGTCCTCAAACTGGAGGGATGGATGCCTGGGCTGGGGTTTGTGTTCAGCAAAGTGAGGCACTCAGCAATCGGCAGGCCCTCATGTTGCCACTCGCAGCACTAATGTCTGTTTTCCCCCCAGACGTGTGGGGTTTTCACATAAATCTTCCCTGCTGAGGACACACACATTTTGCTGGGATTTATCTGGGTTTTGCTGCCCCGTTCTGGCGTGACAGCAGATTGCTGGGGAAAACGTGGCTCATGCAGGGCGGTGACGAGGGCACAGCTCTGCAGAGGGGAAGGTGGTCCCCAGGCAGCTTCATGCTGCCACTTACAGCATTTCTGAGTCACTGATGTCACCTCATGAGCCAGGCAGAGGAGTCTGAGGATATATTCCCAGAAAAGGTTGCAAGGAAAGGCTGGTAGTCAGTAAAAACACAGGCTAGGTGAGGGAAACATTTCCTGCCCTGGCTCTGAAGAACATCTGTCCTGAGAAGCTGGTGTTAAGGCTGCATTTTCAAGCTCCTGACAGAGTCTCCCCATGCCCTTCCACCATACACCAGTAAATGAACACTGGTGATCTAAGCTGATCTGAAACTTTCGGGCTTCATTTTGCTGCCTTGATTTTTTCAAGCACCTGGAAGTTTCACATTGGCTTAGGTTCTTGTGGGATTTTTGGAGGTGATTTATGAGTGTAAATCCTCACCTACCCACTGTGCTTACATAGCAGGCTAACAAGGAGGTACTGCTGCCTACTCAGGAGAGGACTGTTCTGGATGCAGTAATAAATGAAGTGTTCTATGCATTAACCATCACTCCCAAATGCTGTTTGTTCTATAGACTACCAAGCTTTAGCCATAAGTCTATGTCTGGCCACAAAAAAGAAGGATTTCTTTGATGAGATGCTGTCACCTCGCAGACTAATTCCCTAGTTATCGCAGGGTTTATCCTCATGGGCAAGTTTATCTGCATGGGCATTTGAGTGCCAGGGAAAGTGTCACTGTATCGGGTGGGCTTCCGCAAAGGAATGGAGAAAAGGCTGGTGAAAAACTTTGAAAGAGAATTAAATCAGTGCAGCTTGGCCAGATGAATAGGAGAAAATAGCATCAGGTTCTGAGCCCTAATGAAGAACTGTGAGTGACCCAAAAGGTAGAGAAACAAGAAGGGGAACTTGAGTAAAAACAGAGATTGAGTCGACTATGCTCAGCAGCTGGAGAGTTAAATGTTTGGAACAGCCATCCCCATGGAGCTCTTGTCCCAGGGCAAAGCCCCAGGGAGTGTGAGGCTTGGAGGCCAAATCCAGCCCCAGGAGCTCTAGCTGCTTGCTGTGTGCCATTATGTTGAGTTAGGAAAGGTTGTAGTGTGATGAAACAGCTCTTGGAGACCTAGCAAGCTATGCCAACCCCAACTCCAAGGATATAAGTGCCTGCTTCCAGCACTGACTCCAGTGAAGCCACATTCCTCAGAGATGCTTCTGAGTATGGGCTCTGGGGACCTTCACAGTGCTGGGGTTTACAGGCTCTCACAGGGCTAAGCAATGCTGCAGATGACTTCTCACAGCTGCAGGCCATGGTTTAGGTAGTCTGGGTTGAGCTCCTTGTGATTCGTTTCCAGCAGTACATTTTAAACAAGTGTTTAGGCCTTCTAGGAAGAATGATTACATAAAGAACGTTGTTTAACAATAAACCCAGGGTGGAGAAATTTCATCTTTGAGGTCAGTTAATTAAAGGCTGCCCTCATATTTTGAACTTAAGTTGCTTCCCTTAAAAAAAAAAAAAAGGCAAAAAAAAAGAGAACTTAAATGATGTTTTAGAGATATGTTAACTCTTCAAAATTCTTTAAAAAACAGCACACCACAGGCACACATATGTGGCTATGCTGAAATGCCTTTTGGAAATTATATATTGGACAAGAAAATGTGAAATTAGGTGAACCTGCAATTTGGGAAGGCTTGTGTTTTAATGATCAGCAAATCAGTTCTAGATGATCTGATCAATAGCAAAGGCAAGATGATTTTGAATGTAAATGTAAAGAAAACCTGAAGGTAGCAGGTTCCTTGGAATGGTATTCCTGCTTCTGGATGGGTAACTCTTTGCAAATGCCTGAGGTAAGAGAGGACAGAGGAGATCAGAACTAATTCCATCCCTCTGAAACATTTCAGAAGGATCATACATGTTCCCAGGCGCCGTTAAAGTCCCTATGGTGGTACAGGACCGTCAGAGAAGGATGACATTTTGGTTGCAATGGGTAGGAGCAGGGGCTGGAGCACATGCTTGTTCCCTGCGGAGTGTGGGGGGCAGCCCCAGCTCCCCAGAAGTGACTTAAACACTAATAGAAGCTCATCCCAAACTTTGGGAGCCTTTCAAGTAAAAGATCTGAAGGTAGCAGCCATAGACTGACAGTAATTTGTGTGGGCAAAGTATCAATTATGGCGAGGAGTTAAGTATGTTAAGGAGTTTTCTTCTCCTAATTTTTGAGTAGATTTAGAAATTGTTACTGCCTAAAAGTAAAAGCAAAAGGCACTTTGAGCTCAGAGCGAAAAGCAAGATACAGCTAGAGGGAGTACATTGCTTTAAAGACCTTGGATTTTATCTTCCTGTCAACTCCATTGCATTCCTGGTCTTATGAAATCCCCACCACTGCAGTGTGTTTCTCCTGGGCTCATGCAGCCCCGGGACAAATTTGCTTTCTGCAGAGCTGCTCCTCTGGGGACAGCAACTTGCTTGTTGATCTGGGCCAAGGAGCGGCCATCTCTTCATGCTCAGCTTCTGTCCTTTACCCCGAGCCAACTGAACCAGCTGATTATAAAACCTATGGTCACACAAGACCAGGTCAGCCAAAGAGAGAAGACTCTGTCCTAAAGAGCCCACCAGAAGCCCCAGGGAAGTTTGTCTTGTCACCACATCTGCACCTGAGCATTTTTTTCAGAGACTTCACTCAGGCTGGCATTAATTTTGCTTTAGGGAAATAGTTCATTCATTCCCAGATAGCCTACAACTGCTGTTATCTAGTGGTTTTGCTAGTATATATTTTTGCTGGTCTTGAAACTGCTTGAAACGGAACAAGAGAGTTGTTCTCAGATCAGAAGACAAAATCACTGCATTGCTTAGGCTTTCTAGTGAAGTCTTTTTTAAGTAGTTTATGCTGTTTATATGTGTTTGAAGTTTTACACTGGTTTGCAGTATTACAAGTGCCATGATAGGCAGGTGCTTTAAAGACACAGTTGTTATTGTGTGCTCTATCATTGCTCTATCGTCTAAAATTGTCTTGAAAAGAAAATATTTCAGAAAGGATATCAGAAATGGAAACTTCAGTGGCAGCTTCAGGTGGGATCTTAATGTCTTTATATTTCTGTCTTGGCTGCAGTGCTTTATAAATACGGAGGGAGATGACTCACAGAGCTGCCTTACCATTGCTGGCAATTTTAGATATGCACCGGTGACAGGCTTTCTCCAGGCCAGCAACCATGGCCAGGCACCTCTGGGCTGTCTGTAGGGACACAGAGAGGAATATGGTCATGAAAAGAATAAGCAATATCTTTAATTAACAAGAAATCTTGACCTAGAGTCACTCCACATGCTTAAGCAGACTTTCACCACCCCAAAAGCCCAAAGCAACCACAAACCCAGATGGCTGGCAGAAGGCAACATACCTGGGGTCAAATAACATCTGGAGCTGGAGTCTTGTGCGATGCTAGCATCAAAACTGACACATTGACACGTTTGACACCCCAGCAGAATTTGCAGCAACATAAAGCTTTTTTTTTGCTCTCCTCATCCTTCCCATTGCTTTTTGCTACACTCCTCACATGCAGTTTGCACAGAGTAGGACTCAAGTCTTTCTCGGTAAATAGAGGAGATGCAGTGGAGGTGCCCACATCTGCCAAAAGTGACTGCTAAGTGGTGGCCAAATTGCTAGAGTCCCATTCGTGCCCAGGAGAGAAATGTGTGCTTGGCTGCCAGATGAGGCCAATTCTTAACACACAGACCGAGTGAAAAGATGTGTTGAATAATGCAAAGATCTTCAGGATCACAGGGAGGCTGGATGAGACTTAATAATTTGGTGTCTCTGAGAACTATAAAAGGATCTATTTTCATTTTGATTTGGATTAGATCAGCCAAAGCGTGGCTAGCTTCTATGAGAAAACTCAATGACAAGGGCAAGGTTCACTGGATGACACAAACCTCTGAGGAGATTATTCAGTGAATAAAAGTGAATTAAGTAAAGAAAAAGGGTGAAGGGTGAGAAAAAAAATAAATGAGAGGAATTCTGAAGAAGAACATAAAAAAAAAAGGTGAAGAGAACCACATGGAGCCCAGCACGAGATGTCTTTCATTAAAAAGTAGCTGGATTAGAAAGTAGCTCTTTGTAAAGAAGAATTTTTATGAGGTTGTGTGAGGGATGAGCAAGCAACTAGGCATCTCAGGCCTCGACACAGGGCAGCATTGGCCAGTCATCCAGCACACAGGAAACGTGGAAAAAGCCCTCACCTGCTCTGAGCCCCAGCCTGACCTCTATTGCAAGAGGGGATGGGGTTTGCCCCTTGGCCATGAGCATTGCAATTGATTTCCTGGCAATGCTGGCAGTAGTCGAGGCAGGTCTGGCTTGCTCCCCAGGGAATGAGCCTTTCCCCAGCCATCCTACTTGGTCAGTAACCCTTGAAAATCTCAGTGGGCCTCTCTGTCCATGCTGAGCGATGCCCTGCGTTGGAGATGACCCACGGGAGATGACCCATTTAGCTGAACCCTGGGAAGGGCAAACTCTTCTCTCCAGGCCACCAAACCTTCTTCAGATGCTTTTGAAGAGCAAACACTGTGCTGGTAGATGGCAACTACTGATAAATATTTTAATGAAGAAAATGCACTGCAGGAACTCACTGTTCCTAACCAATGTACTGTTAGGTGCTCAGGGAAACCTGGAGGGAGAAAGGTAGTTTTCACAGTCAAATTATTTGAGTTTTGAGTTTTACCTCAAAACCCATGACAGAGGTTTATTCTTAGAAAGTGAACAACTAGGTATTAATTCTGGTATAGCATGGGTTCCTAGCAAGTTGCATGTTCAAAATTACACAAAGACATCAATAACATTAGTCCTTATATGAATGTGCATGGCCAGAACTAGCTTTATAGCAGTAACTTCTATGGAAACCATGTTAACCAAGCTGGTGCCGTAATAGAAAGTTGGTTCAGTCTCAAATCTTCATCAGCAGAAAATGTGTGTGATTGGGAATGCAATATTTCTGGAAGCAGAGGGGAAAACATATGCTCTATCCCAACCTACTTTTTTATGCAATAAATAAATACATAGATAAATAATTCTTAAAAATGAATGCAAAAGCAGAGGTATGCTCAGTAAGTGTGAGCAGATCCCCATCTAGTGACAGGTCCCAGAAATGGCTGCACGTCAGCTCTGCATGCACAGTTTTCAAAGGGGAGGTGTAAGTCACCCTGCCCGTGGCCCCACAACACGGAGCATTTCACACACGAGTGTGATACGGGACTGCCTGGCGAGGGTGTCCACTCCTTGCTCAGAGCCTGGACTAGGGCTGGCCAGGTTATTTGCAAAGTGCTGGGAGCACCACGTGCAGAACAAAACTCATCCACGGCTGGCAAAAGTCAGATCTGGACCTCCTCTGAGTCGTTCCCGCTCATGCCATGTCCTGCAGGGCTGGATCTAAAATCTCGGTGCTGGTCCCAGTGAGCACCAGTAAGCAGAGTCCATAGTGGGGTCCTGCTGCTCCCTCCTTGAGCTCAGCTAGTTTTAGTGTTGAACTATTTCCCTCATCCTCATCACAAGGCTTACACTGGTCGAAAGAGGTGTGCTGACCAGAAAGGACATCCTTGACCTCTGTGCATCCTAAATCCCACTGTATCTCAGTCCAACAGGAACCGCTTCCACATCTGTCCTGCTCCACCAACCCTCTCTGCCCAAACTCAGCCCTGCTGTGCTCGCTCGGGCTGCTGGACACAGCAGACCCTCAGCATCCTGCAGCATTCCCTAAACCTGGCTCCAACCCGCAGCATCCTCTGGCATTCCCTAACCCTGGCTCCGGACCCACGAGGGCTGCCTACTCTGCCCGAGACACGGAAAGCTCACCTGGTCCCTCTGGGGCCCGGGAAACCAGGGGCGACTGACGGAGGGATTTCTTTTCTCTCTAAAATACTCAGAGCATCGTATCCCAAGCCAATACTCAAAGCTAATTTCTCCCTGACAAGCCACACGGCCCCTCGTTGGCTTCATTTCCACGAGTCTTCCTGGCACGCCACCAACTTCCCAGCAAATTGCTCTTACCTGAGAGCTGCCAAGTCGGGTCACCCCGATGGGTGCAGGATGGGGCTGAGGAACTGCGGGATGAAGTTGTCAACGAGGAAGACTCCGGCGCCGCGCGCTGCAGGTGGGATCTCGGCAGCTCCTACTCCTGCTCCTGTCCCTGCTCCCGCACCGCTCCGCACACCGGCGCGCGCCGCTCTCCTACTCCCACTCCTGGCTGGAACCGCAGCCCACCCTGCGCGGCGGCTGCGTGTCAGCAGGGGGAAGCAAAGGAGCCCGCAGGCTGGTGGCTGTTCCAGGGAGAGAAAAAAGGGGGAAAAAAAACATTTGCAAAAGCTTTTATTATAGAAAAAAAATAGTTTTTTTCCAGAAATCAGGAATGAAGAATAACTACTTAGTTCACCCTATGTGCAATTCTTGCCTATCGCTGCGATTGATAATGCTCTTTGCAAAAACCTGCCACATACACAACCTGCAGAGGCGGCTAAGCCGTATATCCGATGTCACAGCGACAGCAGGGTGCATGTCAGGTTAGAGGCCAGGTTCACTTCCCACCAGCAGGTGACAGCTTGGGGTCCAGGGGGTAGTTACAGAGGTGGCAACGTCTTTCTGGAAAGCGCTTGTTTCCGTGCACGAGCAAGGGGATTTGACAGGTAGCTCGGCTCCGGGAGAAGCAGCAGTGTTAATAAGGATTGACATGTAGTTAGGAAATGTTTTCAAAGAGGCTCTGTGAGACAAGGAAAGGTTACCTGCTGCATTAGTCATCTGCGGGGAGCTGCTGATGTGCTGGAGAAGGAACAGCCCTGCCTTCAGCTGTCAGGTTTTGCATACTTAATTGCAAATAGAATTATAATTCCCAGGTTAAAAAAGAAAAAAAAAAAGGCACCCATGCTGGGTTCTTGCAAGGAGAAGAAAATGCTAGCAGTTGAAAGCTGCATGCAGCTTTGCATGCCATCAGGTAAATAAAATACATGACTTGATGTTCTTGAAGGTCTTTTCCAACCATAATGATTCCATGAGTCTAGGTGCAATGGAATAGCCACGTGCCCATGCTGTGCCTTCCCCTACTTCTTATGCTCTCCACAGGTTTTTAAACCTTTCTGCCCTCCTGTGCATGTGCACACCCCACATGCGGTCTCCAAAAGGGGAGCTGCCATACCAGCCCAGGACATGGCACTATGAGAAGACCACCAAATAATAGCAAGTGTGGGGTTTTATTACCAGATAATGAGAACTATCAGCAGGGAAAGTGATAGAAGGACAACAACAAAAAAGATCTCTCATTTCTCAGGCTGACACCTTGGCACTCTCAAGAGCAATGAACTCCATGTGAGGAGGCATCCGTAAATCCTTGGGAAGGAGTTAAGAGCAGGAGGTGGGCAGAGTAGGGCAGAGTAGTAAAATGACAGTTTTGGCTGCTTCTTCAGCTAAGCAAGATCATTTCAGAGAAAAAAAAAAGTAGGATTCTGCTAGTGTTTGTTTAAATCCCAGACCCTGGAGAGTTTTAGAAGGCAGCTTAACACCTAAGCAAAGAATGAGTCTAAGGCTTGTGTTCATTGCCCTTGACAGAGGTTTATTTGAGTGATCAAACATGGAACCAAGTTCCTCTACACAGTGAGTAAGGAAAGAGCAGAAAACACCTCAGGAAGAGTGTAATGCTCATCACATGCAGTGGAAGAGGCAGAGCATGAAGGGACATGACGAGAAACTTCTTTAATGTGAGAAACATTGCCCAAAGAGGTTGTGGAGTCTCCTTCTCTGGAGATGGTCAAAGCCCACGTGGATGCAATCAACATGCACTGTGCTCTAGGTGACCCTGCTTGTGCAGGGTGTTGGACTAGATAATCTCCTGAGATCCCTTCCAACCTCAACCACTCTGTGATTCTGTGATGCTCTGTGCCTGAGATTGGCCAGTTGAGTGGCCAAACCCAGACAGCTTGGGTTTGTGCAGGCTTAGCTTGTTTTTTCAATATTACCATAAGGCTCCTTGTCCCAAAGGATAAAATAGCTCTTCCCATGCCTCTTCCTGGTCTTTGCAACATGGATAGAGCTGGAAATGGTGCCATGCATGGTAGAGCCACAGGTATTGAAACTATTATCTCATCTCAGTGACCCTCCTAAGACCAGTAGGAGCTTTTACATCCACATATTACCCATTTGTGATTCCTGGACAAAGTGCTTATTGGGAGCTGTTGTGCTCACCAGAGATTTTCATGGCTACTTAGGGATTAGTGTGGGAAGAGGGAAAAGTCTCTGTAGAAATACTGTCTTATTTTTGGTTTCCGTTCTCTCCACATGGCATGAGTACTTTTGCCCTATGGCTTTCTTGCACTTGATGACTCAGGAATCAAAACATACATAAAGATAGCACCCACCTTCCTGTGTTTGTTTGTTGCCCTGAAATGGGAAAAATCTGACTTTGTTCTCTTAAGTGTTATGCGCAATTGGAAAAGTTATCTTTTCTAGTAAAAATTTTCCTCATATGTAGTAACAAAAAGGCTTGTACCATTTATAAGAACAGCCCACAGGAAAGAAATCTATTGTTCTTTTTTCTTTTCTTCTGTTTTTCAAGGCAGAAAGTGCACAAATGTGCTGACCAATACTCTATCTAGCATAAGGGAAACCAATCATCAGTACTGACCTACCAGCATTTTAGTGACCACTAAAGGGATCACAGAAATTATAACATTCAATCATCACAAGCAAAGATCACAGCAAAAAAAAAATGGAAGTGGCAAGTTGTCCATGGGGCCACTTCTGGCCCCAGCTAATGCAAAGGAGCATGAAGGCCATGAAGACTCATGAGCCAGACAGGCTACAGGCTCCAGCTCCCCTCCAGCTCAACGTGGGATGACTTGGAAGTCGCAGAGCTCTATAAGTGAAGGAGCCTTTGAAATGTTTTAGCCTGTTGATAGAGATAGAAGCAGGCAAGAGGCTTTCTTCTCAGCCACGCTGCTGAGGAGATGTCTTTGTGTTGCTGTCACAATAAATTATAGAGCTGTCTGAAGCCTGTCGACGGGGATATTTCAATTCCTCCACTCCTTCCTAAAAGACCATCCTAGGGAAAAGAGCTTTATTCACTGCTATCCATGACAGTTTCCTTGACCAGTGCTGAAGAGGCAAGGGTGAAAATGAGAAAATGCCACAGTTCATGCTTGCCTCATGCTTCTCCTCACTCAGGACAGTTTATCAAAAGATGATTCAGGCCTAAGAAGTAGGAAAGGGACAAAAGGTTCTGGGAAACCTAATGGGAAAACGCACGTATGGGATAAACCGATGCCATTGTAGCTTTCACAGAATCACAGAATCACAGAATATTCAAGGTTGGAAGGGACCTCTAGAGATCATCTAGTCCAACCTTCCCGC
>JAVCKT010026220.1:0-21266 GCA_032273925.1 Rhynchotus rufescens
CGAGGGAGGCAACGCTCTGCGGAGCACCAGGTGCTGCGAGGGGAGGCGGAGCCGCCGCCGCTGCCGCCGCCGCTCCGCGTTAACCCCCGCGCCCCCGCCGCGCTGCTCCGCGCTGCGCCGCCCCCGGGGCTCCGTGCCCCGCTCCGCGCTGCGCCGCCCGACGGGCGCGCCAGGTGCGCGCGCACGGGCTCACAAGCAAAAAAAAAGGGGGGCCTGAAGAGGCCCTTTTACTAAATTCCATGGAAATAATAATAATAAAAAACCCTGGTTGTGCTCCCTTTTTTTTTTTTTTTTTTAAATCTGAAATTTCTAAGATTTCTATGTGCCCTCTCCTTGTCTCCTTGCCCCACTGCCGTGCTGGATGCCTCAGGGATGCGGAAGCACCATAAAGGCTCCCTGTGCCCCAAATTAAATCTCTGACCCACCTACCAGCTAATTGCACTTATTTTAC
The DNA here is from genome assembly GCA_032273925.1 of Rhynchotus rufescens. Lineage (NCBI taxonomy): Eukaryota > Metazoa > Chordata > Aves > Tinamiformes > Tinamidae > Rhynchotus > Rhynchotus rufescens. Next base: position 452 of record JAVCKT010026220.1, read on the forward strand.
CTGGCTAAAAAAATACAGGTACTTAAGCGGGTGCTTTGGGTGAATGGTTCCATGTGTGTGGACATCCTGCTCAAAGTCTGTCCTGTGCTTGGCATTGGCTGCAGCCAGTGCATGAGAGCATCCAAAGTGAAACAAGCACCTTGTTGGACCTACAGCACCTTCAACCTAAGGATAACTCCAGCAAAAGCCCCGTGCTATGTTGCAGCCTCCGGAAAATCCCAGTCCAACCTCCCTTGTATCCTCAGACCTGCTCGCATTGACCCAGCACCACTCTGCCAAAAGCATCTTAACCTCTTTGCGGAGGCTCCCGGAGGTCCACGCAGCCGAGGCAGCCGCAGTGCTTATCCCCCTGCAACTTGCTCTTCCCCAATGCTTTTTCTTCCCTACATTTCGTGCTTTCATTTACCCAACACCAGGAAGAAGCAGCCAAGCCTAATTAAAAGCTACGACGCTGAAACCGTTTGCGCATTGCCCCGAAATAAAATTACGGTGACCGATGCGTGGCCGTGCTCTGCATTAGCCAGGCTTTTATTTAAATTGCAGTCCGCGTGGATAGGGCAATAAAAAGACAGGCTAGGCCAGCTGTAAGAGGCTGCTTTATTGCACTTTGCCGTTTTAAACAGTTAAAAAGAAGAAGAAGAAGAACAAAACCCTCAGGCTGCGAAATTTTCTGCCTGCTTTGCAAGTCTAAAGCCAGAGGAGGTTTGCTCGGCCCTCGGCGTAATCCTTGCTGGGCAGCTGCAACCCGGAGCGGGCGCCTATGGGGTTATTAACCTCCGCCGTGAGGGGGAATGTATAGCGGGACATATAGAGAGCCTGCACAGAGGAGGAGGAGACTGAGAAATAGGGAGACTTTCGCCAGCCGGGCTTTGATCTGAGGCCTCCATGGTGCTTAATCCAGCTCGTGGATTAACTTTCCATTTCCCAAGCTGGCCGGCACGGAAGGGGCTGGTTTAGCAGCTGGGAAACGTGGGCTGCTCGTTGAGGATGAGGAGAGGCTTTGGAATGAGGAAGAGGAGTCTCCACCCCTGTGTCACTGGCCGTCCCTCGGCATCATCGTCTGCTCAGGTGGCTTCGAAGGACCTGCTGTGCTGCCGCTGCCCGAAAAACAACCTTGTCCTCTGCACAGGGCACGGGGACGGGGTGAAGGCAAAGACCACCAATAATTCCACCTAAAACAGCAGGGTCTCCACGTGCTTGTGCTGCTGCACGAGGTGCGAGGGCTCAAGAAATGCTTCGTTAAAGCGCGCGTTCCTTTGAAATATTTATTTTCCTTTTAATTACATGTGAATTAGCTGGAAGAAGCTGTAGGGAAGCCCTCTTACTGACTTAAGCCTTCTCAGCAGTTTGTTAAATTCTAGCCTCAAATCCCTTGAGGGAATAGTGGATTCAAAGCAGCTTTTAATCATACTATAAGGAGGGTGAAGTAGTATGTAAGTAGGTCATAGAGAAAGCATTACAAGTGCATAGGTTATTGCTTTATTTAACAACCCCAGTGTAACACACTTTTCCAAGCACATTTGCTTTTGCCGTTTCCAAGTTGGAGGCAGGAGCAGGGTCAAGCGCGAGCCGAAACCCGCTCCAGGAGAGACAGGGAGATGCGAGCGGAGAGAAGCCGGCGGGGAGAAGCTGCGATCAAATCCACCGGGTCTCCGTCGTAAATAACACGGAGCCTCCGTGCAAATTAACTCCAGCACCCAGAGGGGCGAGGAGTAAAAATGAAGGGGATACCATTAAAAGCAAGCTGGGGTATGTTGTTAGCGGTTATGTTTGGCACCAGAGTAAAGTTTTGGAAAAATCTTCCTTGGGAAGATTTTTGGTTGCCTTCTATACCTGCAAGTATGTATATTATCTGTAATACGTATACATGAAAATACATAGACTTAAGCCTGATATGAAACCGAGCACTTAACGGAGCCCTTCCTTCATTGTGTTTCAAGCAACAAAACAGCTCACCTATAACCCCAAAGCTTTTCCAAAAAGAAAAGGAAATTGCTGGATAGAGCGGGTACGTGAACTCTGCATATTAAAATCTGAGTGGCTTGTGGTTTTTCACTCCCCCCCCCAGTTCCTACAGGCTATTGGAGCTAAGCAGCAATTTTCACAAATAAGCGTCATTTAAAATTAGCACTGTGCAAAGGTACCTCAAATTAAGCCCTTCTAGAGCTTTCGCTCCGAGCATACTGATGTGATGCAAACTTGGTTGCTATAGTAAAACTTCCCACTCACTTTTGCTTTTTTTACTTTCCCCCACCCCTACTTTATACCAAAGGAGAGGTGAAATCAGGGGCCCTCCTGTGGGTTGGTGGCGAGTGTTGGTTTCTCACTCTCATTTCTCCCTCTCATCTCCCTAAGCAGGGCTCAAACGGAGGCTCTGATTTCCCCTGCGCTCTGTCTATGGTCAAGAAGATCCATGGTGGGCGGTCACTGCTGCTATTTTGCAGCCAAAAGCAATGGGCAAAGCCAGATGTGAGGCTCATATGGGACAGGAGAAGAGGAAGAACATTAGGAGAGGAAGGAACTCCAAAGCAGACTTCTTTTTCACCCCTAAAAGATCCAGAAGAGCGTCTTTTTGCAACATCTGATTGTCTGTAGCCTCCACACTGTCCTTCTGATAAGCACAGTATCTTCACACCATTGATCTACGTGTTGTCACCTTGTCCCCTTCTACCACACGCTTTTCTTCCCCTGCAAATCCTAACAAACAGCTTTATGGAGTTTTACAGGTCTTTTCTCACTCGTGAAGTGCCTGGCATGCATCTTTGGTGCTCAAAACTAACAAGCAACCGCCCCGATAATATGGAAAGTAACTATGTTTGATATCATTATTTCCTGCAGACAGAATCCATTAAACTTCAGACAAGTTGAACAGAGGAAAAAAAGCTTCTACAGCAACTGTAAGGCATTTAGACAGACAGAAACCTTTTTTTTTCCCTTTCTTTTATAATAAATAAATAAATAAATAAATATATACAGAAAGTCAAGAACAGCCGCATGGGTCAGATCAAAAGGTCCATCTAGCCCCTGACCCAGGGGCTGATAATGGCTTGTAATGGATGCACAGAGATGGAGCACAAGCACAGCACGTGTCCCGTGATCCTTCCCATCAATCAATGGTCTGGGGACTTCCTAAAGTCAAAGACTGCAGCAAGGCATTTACAGGCTCAAAATCCTGGATTTTTTTTTTCTTTTTTACCCTCAAACTCTCTCTCCAAAAGGCGCATTTATAAAGCCATATGCTTATTTCTCCCTGAGTTGCCTATAAAAGGCATCGTTCTTAACCATTTCAGAGAACAGGGCACAGCACAGCAGCCAGGAGCGTCAGCTTTCTCTCCTGAAGCAAGAGGTTTAAATACACTTTTTAACATAACACGTTTCACTGCAGTGGAGTCACAAGACTCCATTTGGAACTTCATATATATATACACATATATATATAAAAAACACCCTCCCCATCTGAATCCTAATTCCATAGCACCAATAGCTTCCTACCAATAGCAGGTGCCTGGCATTGGCATCCTTTGGAGAAAATGACTCTTTAGGAAAAATTTTGGCCACAGGAGCCCGCTCCGTTTGGAGGAGGGTTTAACCAAGTTAACCGCGTGCGCACGAGCCAAGCATCCCTGTGATTCACCGGTGCGGCGCTGCAGAACACCTAATGTTGCCCAGGCAGCCCTCTCCGTGTTTTGTTATTTTTAAAGGGAGTTATATAACTCCCTCATTAAAATTAAATGTGGGCTGAAATGATGCAGGCAAATTCTCAAGCGGTAGCGCGAGCTCCTTCCTCGCGTTTCGGCTGAAAATAGTCTGATCGCTTTCAGGCAGAAAAGACAAGAATGAAACCAAAGAATTTTTTTTTTTTTTTTTTTTTTTTTTAATGGTTGAAAACACAGTCTTTACAGATTCATATTTTCTGGTAATTCACTGCTTCCTAATTCACTGCTTCCTATGGAGAGCAGGTGGCTGCATGTGAATCTCAAATTCAACCCAGAGAGCCCAGCTCACGTCACCTGCAGACACCTCTGCTAAAGGCATGGCCGATTTCCACCTCCCCCTTCTGATTTTCCTTCGTTTTCTCCCACTTCAGCCTTCTGCTCTGTGTTCCCACCACGGCCAGTCCATCATCTGGCATCCTGCAAGCGCTGTATTTAAAACTTCCTAAGCAATTTTATCGCTACCCTTAATCCTTTGAATCATAGAAAAATGAGCAACTTAAAATTCAGATGCTCTGCCAGGGATAAGGGTCACATCAGCTACCAGACCTGTTACATGGAGGACCAGGTGGATAGTTCTCCCTACTCCAAACACAGTTTTGTGTGGTTTTATGTTTTATGGGTTTTTTTCTTTCCTTTTTTTTTTTTTACTCTAGGCAGACTTTTACTCTAGGGCAGACTTAAAAATAATAAGGGCGGACTGGGAAGCCTGAGCTTTCCAGTAACCTCAACCCAACTGGGAGGCCAGACACCCTGATGATGTCCCTGGTGTTTGCCTATCAAGTCCTTGCAACTCAGAGAAACTCAAGTTTCTTGTGAGAAAACCCCAAATCCTTCTTGTGTCCTGGTCTAACCTTCTCATGGTCATGAGACCAGAGCCAGAGACCAAAAAATTCAAGCTGGGCTCAAGATTTTGGGGAAAACCCACTCCTGGGTGTTCCTGCCCATCCCCTTCCTGCTAAAAATAAGTCAACCCCCACTGCGCACCGACTTTGAGCTTGTTTGTATCACAGGGGCCAAAAAACACAATATATCACCAAAGGCGGGAGCTTTGCCCTGGCTTTCTTCTGGTTATAAGTGTATATAAAAGGGGAAAAAAGATATGTAAGATATATAACCAATATAACCAGGAGAAAAGCCTGCATGGGAGAGAAAATGCCACAATTCACTGATGGGAAAGGATGTTATGGCACTAGATTTTGCTCGAGTTCAGCACTGTGCGCTCTAAAAAATAGAAATGCGCCAAAAACAGGCAAGAAGGAAAGAATTTTCCTTTTTTTTTTTTTTTTGTTAAATTTTATTCTCATCTGATTTAAATTTCACTCGTAGAAGAACTGTTATCTGATATATATGCAGCCGAAGACTTTTGGGGGTTTTATTTATTTATTTCCTTAAGCAGAAGGAGTGCGAGTGGGAGCTCGGAGCACTCCGGGTTCGAGGAATAAAAGCCCACAATGAGAAATGTTTGCAGCCGCGGGCACGAACGCACGTGCACACGCGCAGGCGCCCGCAGGCCACACGGATACGGAGCCGGGGCAAGAAAATAACCGCTCCCATCAGCAGGGCTGGGAGCCGCTTCCAAACACGCGAGATTATCCATATTAATTTATGGTAATCTCCAAATGAATGCTGCGCAGGCATTACAGGTTAGCCAAAATACTACTTGCATCTAATGAGAAACTACCACAAAATATCTCCTCGACTGATTTAGTTTGCATCTTCCAACACCCCTGGAATTAAAGGGTATAAAAAAGCCGCCCGCAGACAAACCAGAGCCGTGTTTCCTGTTGGAGCAGCCGGCTCTGCAAATGCCACAGGCGAGCAGCCTTTCACTTGCTATAGGGTCCTCTTAGCCATCTTGCTTTCAGATTTCATCAACTTAGGTGTTTTCGGGGCTGTAAGCAGTGAACTTTCCATCAGCAGCATCTTCAGCTAATTAACCCTCCTGATTACAATAATTAGTATTGATTCACTCCTGAATGACTTCTTAAGTATTCAAGCACAATCTACACTTGCAGGAAAACTTCCAGATATGAATATTAATTGAATGCTCGCCTTTGTTTTTCAGCCCCAAAGGTATAGTTTGCAATCTTATATACTTAAATTTGATAACAGAAACACTTCAGTTTTATTCTCGCTTAACAAAGAGAATATTAACACGTTGATGCTGGAGATTGTGCTTTGCGGAGCCGAGGAAGATGCAAGACAAAGATGCCAGGATAGGAAGTAAACACATTTCCCATCCCTTTCCTATGGCAGAGCCCGAGTCAGCATCTCTCCAGCTCTCACAGGCAGGAGTATTTTTTTTGCATTTTGCATCTTTTGTCATTTTGCAACTTTTTACATTTTCCAACTTTTTGCATTTTTTTTTTAATTATTTGCATTTTTAGTGTCACATTGGGTCACTGCCAGAAGAAATAGCTGCCTGCAGCACGGTCCAAATGAGTGTCCTCCTATAGTAAAGGCAGGCGATACCTCTGGGTTTGGTGGCCACAAGGCACCATGTGGCTTTGCCAAGAGGTGAGACCCGGAGCAGGTGACCCCACGCTGGCCCTGCACGAGGTCTCAAGCTCTCCCATGTCAGAGCCCGTCTGCTGAGAAATGGCTTCTCCTAGAGATTGCCTCCACTGCCTTTGATGTTAATAGTAATTGTCACGGTTCAAAAAGCAGTATTTCGCTAAATCTGCATGGAGAGATTTCTTTATTTTTTTCTTTCTTTCTTTTAAGGAATGGGGTTCACACAGAATAATGCGGCAATTAGGCTTTGATGTGAACGCGATGCCCGAAAACAACCTTGGGAATGAACAGACCAATGGGCAACGCATGGCAAAAGTCCTGGTTTTGTGGAGTTTACCCCAACCATAGGCTCTGATGCCTGGACACTCCTCCCTGAGCAGACAAAAGGGTCTGCTACTGGCTACCACTAATGGGTGCATATAACGGGGAGCAGAGTATTTGCTTTCTTACCCTCACCCACGGCTGCTCCAAAGCATGATGGAGGAGGACGTAGCCAAGGAGACATCCCTCCATCCTGCCACCCATGGCATGGCCAAGTTGCACTCAACTAGGGTTGCTCCCAAGGAAGTTCTCCCAAGACGCTGCTACCATGGGACAAGGCTACAATCCAGACATGCTCTACATGGACACACAACATGCATCACGACCTCTTGCTTCATCACCTCTAGGCTTGGTCCACATTGTAGGCAACACTGTCCTTCAGTGCCTTCTGCACTAGTTGTATCCACCAGGTTTGCACCCCAGGGAAGGGGAGGAGGTAACAGCAAAAGAAATAAAAAATACAAAAGAAAACCCAAACAAATAAACAAAAAACACACAAAAGTTCTCGATCTCCCTCAAAAACATTCACTACTGAAAACACAGGCTGTGGAAAGCCTCCATCGTCACCAATTTATGTTCAAGGTCTCTTTTTGCTGTTTGTTTTCATCACAGAAATCAATGCAGTACAATCCAGTTAAAACAAAACAAAACAAAACAAAACAAAACAACAGGCATGAAAGCCTTAAAATTAATTGACCTCTGGAAAAAAATGTAAAAAAACACCATTAAGTATCTATCATTTCTCTCAGAAAGGCTTACAGCTGCTAACAAAAGCAGTGATATATTTACTTAGCATGTGAACTACTTAAAGACTTTGAACACTTTCAGAAACTCCAGAAGCTAAGTAGCAATTCCTGTTATTTAAGATATAAGCTGCAGTCCAAAAACCAATTCACATTTTTTTTTTTTCTTATAGAAAGCTTTGTAGCAGTTTCTTTTCAAAACACACACTGGGCATGAACGTATTCCCAACCCATAACAACAAATAGCAAAGTGGCAGCTGCTCTAATCTGCATCTGCTGCTTCCTGAATAGATAGATAATTCACAAAATGCCATGTGAATAATTTGTTGGATTTGGCGATACGGATTGTCCAGGTACATTATTCTGCTTGACCTTAAAAAAAAAAATCTCATGTACGTGAATAGCTGGATGAGAAAAATGGAAAGTGGCACCGTCTCACGCTTTCAGGGCTGCTTTATCTTTTTCCCCGTTTCCCTTCCCTACACACAATTATGCAGCAGAGCTCCCAAAGAGCACTTAAAGTTGATACGATCGGGCAAAAAACCCAGCAGAATAGCCCAGAAGCTGGTGAGGGTTTTGCCAGATCAATAAGTTTGCTGGCCCCAGCGAGTGGAGAGGGGGGCAATAAACCTGCAGCTCAACGCGCCGCCTGCCCCCTCCCTGGCACCGGCTGCCGCGGCAGGGGCGATGCTGGGGACACGCTGCACACAGGAGGAATAACAACCCCCCAAAGATGAATAAAAATAAACAAGGGGCTGAGCAAGGAGAAAGGGAGGTGGGTGGGAAGAGCCCCAACCAAGAAGCATCCGCAGCCCCGCGCGCATGGAGCGCCCTTGACAGCCTCATTGTTCCCTGTCCCATTGTCAGCCCCGAAGGCGCATCCGGGGCTCCGAGGTCCGCCGGCGCGGACACAAAAGGCTGCGCGTCCCCGAGCGGGGCGCCAGTTCGGGCAGAGAGCCCGCGCGTGTGAATGCGTGCGTGCGTGTGCGTGTGTGTGTGTGTGCACGCGCGCACGGCCCCGGCGAGCGCGGCCGGTGCTCGGCCCCCCGCCACAGGCCCACGCGCCGGCGCGCGGCGACGACCCGGCAGGCCACCGGCAACTCCGCACAGAGGCTGGGCAAAAATCAAAGTGATATTTAGGGCACCCGCTCTAATATGGAGTCTGCCTTCGCTTTCCCTCTTTTTCTGTTTTTTTTTCTCCCCGTGCTTTTTGCATGCCTAGTGCATAATAACGAAGCAGGCAGGTACATTGCAAAGCAGGCTCTGAAAGCAACACCCGCTCCCATTAGGATTTATATATATATATATATTTATTTTTTCCCCTCGCCCCTCTTGGTGCCTTCGGCGTCACGCCGGCGCTGCGCGATCCGAACTCGTGGGAAGGCTCTGCCTCCAAACCGGGACGCTACTTCACGCGAACGCGGCGGCCCCACTTGCGGCGGGCCCCGGCAACTCGCGGGCGCGCGTTAAAACAAAGGCGGGCGACATACCTTAAAAGCAGCTCCTCATTTCTCATGGTAACAGCGGATTTGGGACAGCGCATGCTTTCTGCGCCACGGCTCGCAACAAAAGCCGGCTCCGAAGCGCGCTCAAACATCAATGCCGTGGGAGCCGCTCGCTAATGGCTACTCTTGCTCGCTCGCGCTCGCTCGGCGGCCGCTGAGTGGCGGAGCAAAGGGGCCCCTGCAGATTCACTAAGCAGAAATAATCCTCTCTGACAAGTTATGTTGTCTGGGCATATTTTGCATTAATGCACCGCGCTGCCTATAGGGGTCTTGTTTGCGTTCGCTCTAGCCTAGCCGGTGTTCGCGCTCTTAATTACCATTGGGGAAGGGGAAAGAAAGAAAAGATTAGTGAAACGTCCCCCCTCCGCCAGCTTGTCGCTGGAAAATATGTATAGTAGATGGAAGGAAGAAAGGGGGAATAAAAGGGTGAGCGGAGGGGGGATATAAGGCTGGGAGGGTTTCCTATGTGCTCGCTGGAAACGCGCCTTTTGTTTGCCCTGCCAACTCGGTGGCCGCGGATGTAGGGAGGGGGCGCTGGGATGTTCCCTGACCCGGCCACCGCTCCAGGGGACCTGCCAGCCTTGATGTGGGTCATGGGCTGTCGAGTCACTGTGGTCAAGTGAGGAGCCCGTCTGGGTCCCCGCAAATCCTGCCGGCTGCTTGGCGCACGCCTTGAGCTCGCACGCACCCTCAGTGCCCGCTCGCCTTGGCACAGATCTGGTGGCCCGAAAAGGGGTCACAGTACTGCACAATTTACTCGCTTCCAGCACCTGAAAGCCACTGATTTCAGGGAAACGACCTTTTTTAGTTTGTATATTTGCTTTTTGGGGGCCTTGACTGGGAAACAGGTCATGTCATTTGTAGCGGTAGGATGTGGTCTTCCCAGCTGCCAAGGTTGTCAAAGAGACATTTTTTTATTTTCATTTCTTGGTTTGGACTTCTAGTGCTGCTAATCAAGACTTTAAACCACATGGCTAGTTTGAGGTTTTTTCTTTCTTTTTTTATTTAGTCTACATCAGGTATTGGGGTTGGTGCTTATTTACCAGACTGAGAATGCAAATAAGGTGTTGATGCTCTTTCATGCCAAAGACTTCTCTGCACCAGGCTGGCAGTATACATGCCTCTTAAAAATGATTTTCATTTTCTCTGAGGCCCTGTTAACATAGGAACCGCGAAACACTTAATAAACAAGAAATTATCCAAAACAGAGAACTGCCTAAAAAGCCCAGGAGACACTAACTACACTAAGCTAGGAACAGATCTGGGCATCAAACTGAATTCAGACTTTCACAGGCTTCCAGTTACATTGGTGGTAGACTTGAACCTCCTTCCTACACACTGGTATCTTAAAATATACTGAAATGACCTCCTGATGCAATGATACTTCTTCTAATTCTTTCACAGAACTTGATATTTAAGAGCTGGATCTTTCTGGTGAACTCGAGTCTGGGAATGAAGGCAAAGAGGGAGTAGTCAGTGGTATAAATATACTGACAGCAAGTTCTTGCCTTCTATAGCAGCAGCTGTAGACTTCTATTAAGGCCATAAATTGTTCACAACAGAAACGATCCTTTTGTTCTACACTTGTTCTACACTCATTTGGCCTGGTGAGACCTTGGGATTACTTTTAGTCATTCTGATACAGCATTTGTCAAATGACCAAAAAAAAGACAAGTTAAAATACTTTGGGATAATCTACTTTTAATGATGCAGAGAGATGAAGATGGTAGTTGAGGAAACACGGATCTTGTGAAGGACCACAAGTCAAGAAAAGATGGGCTTTAATTTGCTTCCCTTTTCGTCCGCAAAACATGACTGTGATTTGAGCCGCTCTCATAATAAAAAATAATAAATCATTTTAATGATTAGCAATTCAAACCAATTCCATGTTAAAAAGTCATGCTCCAAGGTCAACTAAGACAACATAGCTTGCACTACATGCTAAAAATATCTGAGTGGTTGTGGAAGCTGGCCAGGAAAATACTGAACCAACATGATAAATCCCATACCTCCTGCCCCAAATACTAAACCCATTGCTAACATTTCAGGCTGGGCCACCAACATCCACCATTCCTCCTCCTTCACGTCTGCAAAGGTGTAAGTCTCCACAATGCTGGGGCTGCTCTGCACTGCCTGGCCGGACATGGGTGCGGAGGCAAGTGCCAGGGTAGGCTGGAGCTCAATGGGAAGTGTCAACAGGGCTGATAAACTGCTACAGTTCTCTGAAAATATGGCAAGTATCAGCATCTTAAGACACTACCAGCTGAAGGAACAAAGCTTTCTTTTGAGGTGTGAGCAGAATGGCCCCCACGGAGCCTGTGGTGGGAATCAATGGGGCTTCTGTCAGGCTGCGCTGTGTGGACGCCAACGCTTGGCCATTCCTGGGCTCTGAAAGAAGGCAAAGCAGCAGCCTTTAGGAAATGAAGCGGCGTATTAAGGAAGGACTCATCTACCGCCAGCAGGGTAGATAAAGGAAAGAAAAATCCACAAAGTGGCAACCCGGACGGACAGAAAGAACCTACGTTCTCTATCACACATAATGAAATGTCTGACAGAACAACATCTGCAGCGGGAGCACAGCTGCTGAGAATGAGAGGGAATATGAGTATTATTTTTCATTTGTAAGATGTACTAAGCAGGAGTTCCTTTAAAATAATATGGCTTAAGGGAAGATTAAACCAGATGCACAGGGCTATCTGGCTTCTTTCAAGATGAAAGTCCAGCTGTGGAGTTTAAATTCGACAGTTAACACTAAAATTGATCGTAGATTCATAACTGATGTGAGTATATGGACCATTACAGACAAATTGCATGCAGTTGTGGACATTTATTGTATATAGTTTTATAGTTTTGCTGCAAATTTAATCCCAAACCTTCTAAGTCTGGCCTCTGAGTTTGCTAAATTAATTATGTTACATTGCATAAACTTGAAAGGCCACAGGCACATCAATCAACTACAGAGGCAAAAGGACCAAAACTTCGGTGTATCTCTGTGCTTGCTTACAGTAATTTTAAAACATTCAGAAGCTAAAAGCAAGGGTAATTTATTGCACCAAGCAAGCAACGTTGAAAGTCTAGCAATGAACTACATTTAATGACAGAGAATTGGTGGACAAGCGTCCGCAACAACAGCCCCAAATGGTGAAGCAATCAGCAGAGGAATAGAAAACCTTGATTCATTTTCCCATTTTACCATGCTAGACCTTATGCAAGCCAATTAACCTCTTGTTCAGATCTCCATCTTTAAAACGGAAGAACTCAATAACTGCACACAGTATGGTGACAATAAATACGTGCAACCCTGAGAGGTATTTAAAGCACTGTCTTGCCAGGAGTCACACAAACATTTGCAATGTCTCCTCCAGGCTGGTGGAACTTGCAGGCCAAGACGCAGCTCTCTGGGAGCTATTTCAGCACACCTTGCATTTGTTTTGTTTAGGTGTGAAAAGCTACTCCTCTAATCTGACAGCATTTCACTGTTTTAGATGGCTAAATCCCACTACTGGAGCGAAGCAATTTGTCTAAGCTAGTCATCTAGGGTTTCTCTATTGTCACTGGAAGGAGATTAGTTATACTAAAGAGCATTACCCTCTCCCTGCATCGACAACACAGGGATTAGATCCCTAACTTTCAGATACATTAGGCAAGATGAATTCTGCTGATGTGACTGATGCCAAGGTGAGAAACTCCATGTTTCTCTTGAGCATTCCAGGTGGAAATGCATGTTCTGGTGCTGCCAGCAGTGCTGTGGGGTCCCTGACATCGTGATGGCCCTGCCCATGCAAATTGGGCATCTCAGGCAGGTCTGGCACCTCCAGACATTGCTTGGACCTGACTGTAGGACTTCTCCAGGAATTCAGGTTTAATCAGACAAGACTTGCAGGTCTGAAGCACAACTATGTCTTACACCTCTACAAAGCCTTAGGTAGACAATGGATCAACCTCAGCTTCAAACTGGAGTATATTGAGTCTTTCCAGTATGCTTAGGGAAAGCAGACAGGTCATTTAGGAATCTCTTCCTAAAATCTTCTACCAAAACGAGCAATTCACATGTTGCACTTCTTACGCCACTAGAAAATGTAGAACAATAGACCTGGTATTGCTGAAACCAACGTACATTGAACCATGTTGCTTAGCAATGTGAAAGGCAAGGTGACTCAGGCTCACCTCTGCTTTTACTGAGGCTTTTCCTTTTTTTAAAATGAAGAATAAATTGTTTTATTTGTTTATCTGTTTAGACTTTTTTTTCCTGTTCATTCAGCCGTTGATAGCTGCACAAAGTATATCAAACTTGGTATTGTCTCCAGAAACCTGATATCTGAGAGATTATACTGACCAGGAGAGCAATCTTCACACAGTATTAGACAGTCCCACATTTGCTATTTATATTATGCACGTACATACAGGTTACATTTCTTTACTCTCACAGGATATGATAACACAAGACAAAGAAGCAGTTCCTCACCCATATGTATCTTGACACAGCTTCATTGCAAAATCTAATCGCTCAATTGTGGAGGCAGTTGTACGTGTGCATGCCACACTATCTCCAGGACAGATACTAACTCTGTAGACACACTGTGTGTTCATCATATCCACAGTATCTAAGGGTGTCATCTCTGTGCACAGGAAAAGGAAAATTACTTTCAGACTCCTGCAGTAAAGATACAGCAAAATCACGGTCTTCTGGTCGAAGCATGCAATTGAGAAACAGCTTAGCATGTGCCAGCAACTCTTTTGTCTGCTTTGGTCGATCTTTTGAATTATATGCCTGCCTCTCCTATCTGAGCCATGGGGATAGCAATGACCTGCAAAACACAGGCCAGCCTAGGGGATGCAAGAGGTCTTTTCTGGCCTTACTCTTTTCATGTAAGGGCATCAAAAGAGCATCACAAAAATTAAATACTGGTGACAAAATCCACAGAAGCACAAAATGTTGCTGAAGAAGATTAATATTTGGGCTGCATGGGAATAACAAGCTTCCTGCTTAGAGCATGCAGTGAGGTTGGTTGCCTCTGTGGATGCTGTTGGACAGCACTAACTCCAGGCATCTTCACATCTGGAGACAGAAGCCCCAGAGGGAACAACTCCCCCTTTATTAAATAATGTTCTTGGATGCTTCTCTCTAGCTTCAACAGCGAGTGGGGAAAAGTTCCAAACCACAAGGTGTAGCTAACACAGCCTCACACCCTGGGACGTTTGGTTTAATGACACTGTACTGCTCGAAACAACTTACAGCTGACCAGGTTGTGATTTGCAGATGCAGTAAATGTCATGAGAACATCTGGCCTGCAACTAACATTAAGGAGAATAAAGCTGATAAACAGAAACAAAAGAGGCAATTGAGCACCAGATCTGAGAAAGAAAAAGAGGTGGAGAGATCACGAACACTGCTGATTGTAGAATATTTTCTTTAATTTAAAGCCTATTTAAAGTTTATACTTTAGTTCCTGGGTTTAAAGAGGAATATATTTTATATCTGTAGTAATGCCACTATTGTCACTTTTAGAGGTGCCACATGGTGTATCATGGATCTTGTGTTCTCACGAGCATAATCTAATGAGAGTGGACGTGTACAATAGGTCCTGTATATATACAGAAATGTATATATTAATACAAATGAATTAATGAGAATAATGTTAATAATTACTAATGAGAAGTCAATGACTCCTCCTCTTAAACTAAAATTAGAGAGAAAATCATATTTAAAAGTACTATTGTGCCTAATCTAAAATGATCTTCTGTGTTCTACACACAACAGTCATTTCATACATTAGTGAAATGTATCCAACGCTACAGATAAATGTGGATACTTAACAACAAACATTCAGGAGAGAGAGTGAATAAAATCATCAGTGAAAATGGAATCCAAGCTTAATTTCTTGGACTTAGAGTCTAGATGATTGAATCTTTTCATCAAGAGAACTCTGAACTGTGATAAGTGAACCTTCCTCCTACACTGTCCTGAAACGTAGGCTAATTAGAACAACTCATTTTTTTTCATATATCAAGTTACCTAAAAAGGTAGTTAATGTAGCACTGTTCTATGGAGAAGGGAAACAAACTGAAATAATTGTATTCTGAATCAGATGAAATGATCCTTGGTTGTAAGTACTGGTTCAGAACTCCTGCTTCATTAGCTGGCAATACAGAGTTAGAATTCGAAAAAAAAATCAGAATTTACATGCATTTCCTTTGATATTCCTTCTGAATGGATGGGTTCAACAGCATACAGTAGTCAGAAATAAAACAGATTAGTATTTAAAAAATAAAATACATTATTTTATAATCAAATTGCAATAAGTATGTGTTTAGGTAGCTTTTACTATCTTACATCAGTTTTACTGCATGTTAGAAAAAAACTAAAGTGCTCAACATTTTATATCATGTCATTCTTTCCTCTCTTCCTCCCTCCTCCCTTTTAAAAAAGTCTATTGATATTGATTAAACAAAAAGAAGTAGGATATAAATCTTCCCTTAGCTTTACTCCACAATACATTTTTCTTTGACCTTTCCGATGTCATCAGACACTTGACAATTTTATGCAAGATGTTCCAAAGTGGCTAGCGAATTTTAAGTGTTTCTGCTGACCAGACTCACATGGTTTTACAGGACTTGTTTTTCAGAGGATGTTGTTTCATGGAAAAGAAGAAATCAGATCCTGTGAAAACACTCTAAAAATGGAGGCATTTGAAAACTCACCTAACTTGAGGTTCATAGAGTCAAAGCATTCCTTGAAATGTCAGAGCACCAGTTCTCAGAGGCAAAGGTTATCAATTCCAAAGTTGCTATTATTAAGCCAACATATTATTTTGAAATGAACTGTACATCTTTTAATAATGAAATATCTAACTAAGGAAAGTGTTACTTAAGGACATCCTAATGCTATGTAACGCCAGGATACCATAATCTAAGTGAAGTAATGGAGGCAGAATAAGAGGAAGAGTAAATCCACTTGCAAAAAGCTCTTTGCTGCATCAAGAAGACTGACTGCACGAGAATGAATATTTTAGTGGACAGTTAAAGTAGATCTGAAGTCCAGAGAGAGGAATGGTCAGGCTATACCAAAATACTGGAAAAGGTAGGGTCAGATTGTAAACAAACTGAATCGTAATGTTGAGTCCCAAGATAATGGGACTGTGCATGACCAATTTCTTTGTTCTTTCCTTATTCCTTAGACACTTAACTTTGGGTGCTCACCAGAGAAACTCAAGAGCTCAGTCACCTTTGACTTCTTCCACCCTCATCAATGAAAGCCAGATACTTCTATTGGTAATTCAGATCCAACGTGCCAAAGATCTCAGTTTGGCTAGACAAGAAGTCTAGATGAACTAGGGTCTGCACTTAACATTAGTGAAGCACCAGCAACTACAGGAGATGTTTCCATGTCTATCTTGCCTGGAGACTGGCTTCCAGAAGAGTATTTGGGCAGTGGGTTCAGACCCTGCAATGACATTAGCTTGTGAAATGGGCTGTGCCATGCTGCTCCTGTTTTTGTTTCATTCCTAATGAATAAAACGTCTCGATATGGCAAAGATGTATGTACAGCAAATCCAAAATGCCTTGAGATTATCCTCTGGAAAAAAAAAAATGGCAAAAGACTCTCTGTTTCAAATGCTTTCCATGACCTGTATCTGAGAAATGCTTTTCAGGAAAAGAAAAAGGCATAAGAAAACCAGCCATGCACTTTTTATCTGCCCCTCTGATTACCAGCAAGCTCCTCAGCTTCTCATAATAACCAGATGCTCAGATACCACTTGTCAAAAGCAATTTCTGCATCTCCAGTGGTGGGTTCCCTGCAATGCTTACCACATTGCTAGCCCCAAAAGAAGGCTATGAAATGAAATGGGAGTGGAGGGGAAGGCCAGAGGGTAAACAGGGTGCAAGAGGAAATGAGTCATTTGCACAGATTTCTCCCGCCCCAGAACGCAGGAAGATAATACTGTGGAGCTGCACGAAGGTCGGCACTTTTGGGATATCTATCTGTGCTCTTGAATCATTTGGCACAATTCATGGTCAGCTCACAATTCATGGTCAGCCTTGTGGGACACATCCAGCTGGACACAGCCCTTCAGTGCTAGGCACGTGTTGAAGGCTACAGGAAAACCGGCATTCCAATCTTTATAGGGGAAGGGCCAAGAACTCTATTAAAGCACTTACATATAGCAATATTAAATGCTTGTTAAGTCTCCGCACTTATTTGCACCTTCAGTGTTTTAAAATCCACATCTTCATTTTGCAAGGCTAAATCCTGCAAAATTTGCTGAATGCACTTAACTCCAAATTAACAACCTGTAAAAAAAGGTTCTTCCCCTCTTCTCATACCCTGTTGTTTGTAAAATCTACACCCCAAGTTAATTTCTTGCTGACCTTGTGCTGATTAATGCAAATTAAATTACATGCTAATTGCCGCAAATAGCTTGCATGCGGCCCAGAAATCAGTTCTTTTTGCTGCCGGTAAAACACATTTGTGATTTTTGCACAATAGTTACACAGAAGTCATTATTAGTCTTCCAGTATCTTCAAAAACTTTTTTTTTTTTTTTTTACAGCCCCTTTTGGAAAGCAAAGAAAAATAAGCTAAAAAAAAAAAGCATTATTAAGTTCTGATCCAGTGTTGCAGAAACCTCACTCCTACCTCATGGGAAGAATTTTGTGGCTTGTTCAGAGCTCAGGTTCCAAGAGGCATTTTACAAAACCTTGAGCCAGTTTTGTGAAAGCCGTCACTCCCTAATCCCCTTGCGCTTGTCAGCAGAGAACACAGGCATTTGAGTTTGGATGTCTGACTTGATAAGGGAGGGGGAAGAAGGCGGGGAAACGGCAACTGTTATTTTAGATTGACCTGCAATATTCTTGACATTCAAAAGAGAGCAAGGAAGTATTTCAAGCAGCGATATGGGTGGAGAAACTCTTCGAAAGAGGCTGTGTGTTGAGGTCCCAGGATATCCGTGTTATTTTGGCACCAGGTCTGAATCCCAGCCATCAGACCTGATGTATTGTGGTGCACTGGGGCTCTGCTTGGCAATGAGCATGGTGATCAAATGCTCCCCAGCCATCCCTGACTGGGGATTTAAAAGTGACAATTTAAATCTGACATTTAAAAGTGCAAATGCATTTTGCATTTATGTCCAGCAGTGGGGATAAAATTTGATTTGTGTCATAAGGAAGACAGAGAAAAAAGAACCCCAAGTGTGAAGTCATCCAAAATAATGCTTGATTCTTCTCACAATCTTTGCAAAAATAAAGTAGACACTCCCTGCCACATTTTTATCTTTTCTTGAAGGTAAATAAATGAGGTTATGTCCATTTTACAGAAAGAGAAAACACCATGCAGAAAAATTAAGTGAATTGCCCCAAATCGTACATGCAACATGAGGTAGAGCTGAAAACAAATGAGGAGGAGAGCAATGGACTCAGACGGTTTTCTCCTATGGCTACACACTTCAGGAAACAAGTCTAGAGTGGATCAGCTCCATTCAGAGGCTATGCATGCCCCAACCAAAAAGGCACAAACCAGCTTCCTCCACGCTTCCAGGTACAACCATTCTTATCCCAACATCCAAATGTAAGAGCAGGCAGCAGGCCTAACAACTTCTACTGCAAAAGGCCTGGAACCTTAAAATATGGGAAGGTCAAAGGAGGTTGAAGTCATTCATCATTTTCAGGCCTTCTCTAGTCATTCAAAAATGATGGAAAGAGTACAATGAGCTGATAAAAAGGTTATATATGTACATATATAGTAAGTCTGAGGAGAGCTGGTACTTTGAGATGCTTTTCTTTCTTCACAGCCTTTTCCACTGACTTTCAAGTATCACTATTTCTCCTTGCCTTCCCCAATATCCATGTCTGTGAAGAGACTCACTTAGGCAGGATTCCTCCGTTCTAGATATTGACTTTGACTTCTGATACAAGCTGAGACTGCCAAAACCCCAGCCCCTAGCTCTACTTAATCAGACAGCATTACCACACTCCATTTTAAACACAAGTGCAAAGTCAATGTTTAGGAAGTTAAATAACTTATAGTCGACCACGTACAGCTTCCCAATTCAGAGACCAATGTATGCCCATCGACCACATGAGCTCAGCTCCACAGTGCCTGCCCTAAGGGGCCAGCGCTGTTGAGTAATAAAAGTATTTCCCCCTCCAAAGTCTCTTCCAAGCAGAGATCCTCCCGTCACACTCAGTTAAATTATGTGTGATGGGTCTGTCATTAGGATTACTCTGTCGGAGAGATGGCTTGGAGGCTGCCAGCTTCATTAAAGATCTTCAGTGGGACTTTGTGGGGCCTTTCACTTACCCTGAGCAAACAACAAACACACCCTTTGTGCTCAAGAACAAAGGCAGTTTTGGCACTTTTGTTTGATGTCAGTCACAACTTGAGATTAAAGCTGCTGTACTGAGTATTTCAAAGTTACTTTCACCTCCCCCCTCCCTTAAGCTGCTACTTTCGATGTTCACTAGGCACTTCAAAAAGGTTTACAACTAAAAAACCCCAAACAGAACAATATTAATAACAATCTGCTTCAGAAGCACTACATATTTTTGGCAGCTGAAAGCATTTCACTTGTGTGTGTGGCTGAGGAAACGAAGTGCAGGAACTGGGTTTTTCTTAATTGCTTTGCACTGGAAAAACTGGGGTGGATTTGTAAGCAGGGATTTCTGTGTTCACTTTAAGGCAGAGCAGGCTCTTTTCCACTGGAGAAGGTGGAGCTCATTGCAGCTAAACCTGGCACTATGGACAACAGTTTCTGTTTTCCTAGTAAAGGATGCAAATGGAGAAGCTTGTATGAAGGCTGCATAAAACCCAAGTCCTTGTCTTCTCTTGTGGTCTCTACGCCCAGAGTGAATGAAGATTTAAGCTCACTAGTTTGCACCAGATTTCAGAAGAGACACCCAAAACTTAGCAGAACAATATCCAGGCGAAGTTTACACTTCTTTTCACAACAGACACACATATTAATACACAGTAGGGTGCTCTAGAATGCATCTACCCCCTTACTCCAGCATATCTCAAGGGGATTAAGGTGGTTTGCTATAAAAACTGCAGATATTAGAGTGGGTATTTGTAGGTCCAGGAAAGAAACAAGTGAGCAGCTGCAAACCAAGACTCTCTGGAATGAGGCAAGTCACACATGAAGTTGGTGCTCAACCACACATGAATTTCCTCCTGTCCTGATCTGTAGGAGATAAAAAATAAAAGTCCCTTCCACAAGGCAGAGACTCACAACCGCCTCTCCTCTCAAAACAGTCTAACCTGATTATGTATAGCCAGTTGATCCAGAGTCGCTCTTCCAAACCATTGTGGACAGCTTTGCACTCTGCTTGACTGTCCTCCTAACCTCCAGTTAAATGAATAGATAAGAAATGTTACTTCTCACACTACTCATCCCCTCAGAATATAAAATAATGAAGGTTCATGTTGTGCTCCCTAAATCTTCAGTGCTGTTAAAAGATGGATGAGATGGCTGTGAATGCAGCAGCCCTTTCCTTCAGCCTAGATACCAAACATTGGCTGCAGAAGAAGACAAGGCGAAGGAGGCACCATGCACCAGCCAAGGAAGGAGTGAGTGATTGCTGTAAAATGCTTTTGAGAGAAAAGGAGTGGGCACTGTCTGCAGTTTACCTATATTTGAAGGTCTAAACTTTGCCCAACTAGAGTTTCAAGCTCTTTCTGTTCCCATCACTTTTAGAAGTAATGAAACTGCAACAGATTGTGATCTCTTGATATTTGGAACTCCTTTCTGGATCCAAAACAGCTCTTACAAAACACACTCTCGGAAAATATTGTGGGAAGTCACAGAAATGTGTGAGATCTGGGAATTATACTGGGCAAATCCTGGGATCTGGGCATGATTTTTGTCTTGCTAGTTCTTACGGAGGTCCATTTGATGGCACCCAAGTATCTTTTTTAAAGCATCCAGGTTTTCTGATGATGCTATATCAATAATAGGCTAGAAAACATATTTCAAGTTTTTTTTTTTTTTTTTTTTTTTTTTTTTTTTTTTTTTTTTTTATTA